>ML808950.1:0-13512 GCA_009831015.1 Picea engelmannii | reverse complement strand
AGTTAATTTGAAATGGATGGCCAAAGGTGTACTAACTGGTTTTGCATTCTAAACCTCTCCAACACCTTCTCTATGTAATCACCCTAAGATAATATCAATTTGTGATTTTTCATGTCTCTTGTTATTCTCATACCAAGAATTTTCTTTGTGTTGCGTATGTTTTATATTCTTTGCATGTGTGTGTGTGTGGGCGTGTCACATATGACAACTGCGTCTGACGATCCCTCGCACTAGTGTCCCATCGTGTGTGTCGAGTGCTTTCCTAGGGGGGTCCCAGGGGGGGGGGGCAGGTATGCCCCCCCTGGTTACGCACAGCGTTCAACAACGGGTGGTAGTTCGGGGCTGATGGGGTTCAGGGCAACGCCCCGAAATTTTTTTTTTGGGCGATTTTTGCTATTTTTAGTGGATTTTGCTATTTTTAGTGGTTTTGTAAATTAATCCCAGGTTAATGGATTAGGGTTTTGGTATCTACGAAATACCTAAAAACATTGTATATATTGTATGGTGAATGGTGAAATTTGATATAATGAATATAAGAAAGGTTTTCCCGGTTGAGGGTTTCCGGTACAAAATCTCTGTGTACTCTGTGTATGAGCCATTGATTAATTTTTGTCTTGCTTAAGAATCTATATGGATTTCTTTACTTCACAGGTTTAAAACTTACACTTTGCAGCAGCCAAATCCTTCATCGCAAATGAATTAGCTAATGTCTTCTTGAGAACATTTATATCCTGCATATTAGACCCTACAACAAGCACGTCATCTACATACAATAGCAAGATAATATAGCTTCCATTTTATAGCCTTTTAAAATAAACACAGTGATCAGAATGGCATCTAGTGTAACCTTGTTCTGTCATAAACTGGTCAAACTTAAAATACCACTTCCTTGGAGCTTTCTTTAGTCCATACAATCTCTTCTTCAACCTGCATACCAAATTTTCCTTCCCTTTGACCTCATACCCCTGTGGTTGTTTCATATAAATTTCTTCCTCCAAATCCCCATGGATAAAATTTGTTTTTACATCTAAATGTTCAAGATGCAATTATTCTACTACCACAAGATTTAAAATAGTCCTAATTTAAGTCATCTTTACAACAAGAGAAAATATTTCATCAAAATCTATACATTTCTTTTGTGCAAACCACTTTACAACAAGTCTAGCCTTGTACCATTTTTTTCCTCCATCTTCTTACTTCAACATGTAAACCCATTTATTCTGTAATGCTCTTTTTTCTGCAAGCAATTGAACCAAGTCCCAAGTCTGGTTATTTACCAAGGAATCCATTTCCTCTTTCATGCCTTGCTCCCACTTCTTTTTAGTGTCATGAATATCTAATGTATGATGTGTGATGACTATTACAAGGACCTAAGAGGCCTCCCAATAGTTCCAAACACCACAACTATGGAGTTTGAAAGGTGTTACCAAAGTATGAAAGGAGAAAATCTTATCTAGAATATCTATGAATTGATGCTCCAAGAATTGTGTCTTCAAGGTTATTTTCATTATGTAATCTCTTCTACATCCTTATTATGTTGCAAGTTTCTTGATGGAAGTCAAACTAGAGTACAACACCAAGGTGAATGCAGGATGTCACCATTTATATCTCTTGTTGATCCTAGTGGATATCGGTGGCCACCCACCTTTTCCGACTGGCTCAAAACAGTTTTCCGACAAATTTGGCAATTTACTATTTTTAGCAATTTTTAACTTCCGGGGCCATTTTAAGGGACCAAATGAAGTTTTTTCGAGATCGAGGTTCTCAATGATAGTCGAAGGCATAATTGAGCCCCCAAAATGAATATCCTCGGTGATACCTTTCCAACAAGCTATCAAAAACCTAACCCTAGGAGATGAAGCGCAAGCAGTTCTAGAGTTCACCAATACCTTCCATACCTTGCGCACCAAGCTGGGTATCAAAGACTCTGAATGAAATTTGGTTCTAAAATACCGTGGGGATCTACACAGATACATCCATACTGAAATGGATTTTTTGGACATCTCATCACTCGGTGTTGCCTATCGATATGTTGTTAAAATTGAGCAGAAATTTAAGCACCAAAACAAACAGGATTTTGGTTCTGCAAATCCACAACAACCAAAGTATGACAAAGATGTCCCTAACAAAAAGTCTCCTGAAAACCAGTCCAAGCCACATGAAAAGAAGGGTCATGGGAAGACAAAGAAGGAAACCGGAAAATGGTGCGATTTCCATAAAATCCCCTGGCACAACACCGATGAATGTCGCTCAAAACTATCATTGGTGGCTGAGATCAAAGACAAGGAGACGAACCTTGATTCAGAATCTGATTCTAAAAATACTGGTAAAGGACAGATCATTGACGCAGACCCCACTGCTATCGTTGCGACCGCATCAATTCAACCAGGAGAACCAACAGATCCTGAAGAGGGGGAGTGCCTTTTTCATTCACAGATGTGGATGAAGGGGACCCCGATGCATTTTATTGTTAATAGCAGAATACAGAAGAACCTCATCTCAGCAGAGGTCATCAAAAATTTGGGATTGTTGACAACACCACACCCACAGCCATACAACATCGGGTGGCTTCGCCAAGGATGAGATCTTCGTGTCAGCCAGTAATGTCGATTGTCATATGGCATCCAACCCTTCAAGGATGATGTATTATGTAATGTTTCCCCACTAGATGTCTATGATGTTCTCTTGGGCCAACCATATATGTGGAAGCGCCACGCTGTTTATGAGTCTCGACCCCGTAGTGTCATTGTTTCTCTAGGGGGTCATCTCTACAGAATACCAGAGGTAGTTCCAACTATTGTTCCACCTAAAAAGTGTCACAAGGTAGTATCTCATACTGCAAAATTCAGCTTCTTCACAATCTGTTCAAAATGGGAACAGAAGGACACTGCAACCACTACAGCTTCGCCCCAAGCACCTTCTATCTAACAGAAGCAGGTTGACAAGGTTGCAGCAAAGAGAAAATATTCCTTCGGCACACTTTCCTCTCATGTATCCTGACTTGTTGAATAGCCTCAGCCTCAACATGTTCATGACAGACTTCCACAAACTGAGCAGTGCAACGTCTCCAGAAAGGCAAGCAGCTCACCAAGATGTAGATTCAGCAAATGCTTTTCCCTCTCCCCCGGGAACTCAACACAATGGAGACCATTACTTCCTAAGGAGGGAGAATTGATCCAGGTGGATATCGGTGGCCACCCACCTTTTCTGACTGGCTCAAAACAGTTTTCCGACAAATTTGGCAATTTACTATTTTTAGCAGTTTTTAACTTCCAGGGCCATTTTGAGGGCCCAAATGAAGGTTTTTCAAGATCTAGGTTCTCAATTATAGTTAAAGGCATAATTGATCCCCAAAAATGAATATCCTCGATGATACCTTTCCAACTAGCTATCATACGCCTAAAACAGAGATCGTATGCAAAAGTTACAACCCCAGGAAGTTGATGTACTAACTTACCCAAACAGGGCCCACGTGACTTTTGGTGCTTCATCTCCTAGGGTTAGGTTTTTGGATGTCTAGGAATTTTGTCATTGTTGTTTATTGTAAATTTAAGGCCTTCAAAGCCTCATTGTAATCATCTTCTTGCGAATGCGAGTAGCCGTCACATCTCTTCTTAGAGATAAGTTGCCACCATTCTATCGAGTCTTTCACTCTGTATTTTACAGTCTCTGTACATTTATTTCATTAATAGAAATCATGTATTAATGTATATCTGTGTTTATGGTTGCATCTCTGATATATTTCTGTTATATTATTGAATATCTGCGATATCTCTATGCATTTCTTTATTATATCTCTGATCTCATTTCGTGCCGAAAATAATCTGGATCACTTGTACTTTATGTTAGTGTTATATATGTAACATTGGCTTGTGATTTTTGAGTTGTTGACTTAGTGAACATTAAGTGTCATCGATGAAAGGTCATAATGGTTAGTCATTAATATGGTAGTTAGAAGGTGATCTATTGATCTATAATTATTGTAATAATGACGTTAGAGATAGAATCATCATATAAAGGGGTTTAATACTTCATTGTTAAAGGCTTGAATGATTGATGTAAATTTCTCGTGAGTGGCCATGAGTGTTGATGTATAATGCCACAAATTTGTAATGCTAAACTAGATTGTGTGCCAATGACAATATTATAGTAATAGTGGCTCAAATCATATCTCCAAGATGAGGTGCCTAGGGGGGTGGTTAGGCATACGCCTAGGAGCAGGTGGCCCTCTCAATGGGTTATGCCTAGTCATTGCTCGATCCTAAGTAGAGCCAAGACCAACTCCCTGGAATTCGCTAATGTCAAAATAATTGACATTGTGAGCCATAATAAACTTGGCCCATAATTTATGAAGAGAATACAAGGGAACCTCCCTATTATTGGAGGGAGAACTATCAAATACCATAAACAACCTATCCATCCATTGGTCTTTCCATGGTTGGAATATGCACCAATCCATGCAAAGATGCCTCTTTATTAGATTAGGGGGTTGGTTGGTTCTAGGGTCAATAAATAAATGAAAAATCATCTATTTGTTTGTATGCAAGTTTTTCACATATTCCTTTCTAATGTTGGTTGAGTAGTACTCTCTCATCCTAGCCTTATATTAGGATATATCAGATAATTTCCCACATGCATGGAGAATGGAAGCAACAATACTTCCAAGTGAAGTGGCCAATGAAATATGAGATGGCTTTCTAGTGTTCCTAAGCTCACCAATTAAGTTTTTGAGTTCATTTAAACATTGATTAATTTATGTGTATGGGGCATGTGGGGGGTTAGGGTTTGGCTCAGGATTTTTCTCAATATTGGAAAAATAATAGCCGCAATTAAACACTAACAAAAAAAAAATTTTAATTTTGTAAATTTCTATAATTTAACAAATATAAAAATGGCATTTCAAATAAAGTCTATCTAGAAATGAGAGTTCCTCTTTGCAAAATGTCAATTGTAAACCATGTCGATGTCCCTCTTGTTTGTCCTCACTAAGATTGTGTCTGGTTAGTAGAAGTGTTCTCCCATTGGAGAGAAGAATTAGGGTGAAATTGCCTTGGATTGGGGAAAAATAAAAGAAATGTTGTCACATTTTTTTATATTTTTTACAAAGAAGAAAACACACTCAATTAAAAACTTGCATGAATTTTTAATATTTGTGTGTGTTTTTAATTCGAAAAAAAATGTTGATATTTTGTTTCCACAAATTAATGGAATTCATGAAGTTATTTAAATAGGTATATGTGTATATTCCTTCAACATATACATTCCTTAAAAAACAATGGATGTGCATTCTAGTTACAACCAAAAAGGAAAGAAACTTTGTACACCAACCCTTAATTAAATAAAAAATATTATTATTATTAATTTAAAAAATGTAACAAAGATTTAGTTTACCTATATGTTGTTTAGTAATATTATATTCTTATTAGAACATGTTCCACAAGTATTAAAAAACTAGTTAAATAAAAAAAATTGGATAAATTTGATCAAATAAATATCCAACAAAACTTGGCAATGCAACCCTCAGTTAGGTGGGCAAAAGACAATAGACAACATTGTATTATGACTTTGTTGTCTTTCGTGGGCCTAAAGATAACATTTGGRTTTAAAATAATAGCAGAAGATAACATGCCAGGAAGTGGAGGCCACATTCTTAACAAATAAGAGATCAAGATAGGGAAGTGGAGTAATAAGATTTGGCAATTAAACAATGAAGGTGGGATGTGTCAAAAGGTGGTAGGGGTTTTTGGTTGCCCACTTTGATAGTTGTTTCATACTGGGTTTTCATCATTTAAAATTGTTAAAAAAATCGTTGATTTTAAAATAAGTATTAGTTTTTTATAAAATATAAAATAAAGAATAAATTTTTTAAGAAAATAATTAATAATCTCACTACCCTTAAAACACTAAAAAAATATAATGTGACTATGGCATTATTTGCCTTCTAAAATATAAGCAAATGGAAAAACATGTAAATCATGATAAATAAAAATATAAGCTAATAGAAGAAAAAACATGTAAATGATGATAAATTATATAAAGAAGGGACGAGAGCTTTATAATTTTCTTGTGCTTGGGATTATGCTCAATCAAAGTCAATTCATACCTAAAAAGTAATAATAAATTTGATTCCAACTACCGCCCTTTACATTTGAGCGGCCTTACATTTTTTAAATATATTGCTAAAAGAGAAAGTCACATTCATTGACAAATTCTTTGTTATGAGTACAAAGGAAGGTGTCATTTTTCAAATAGTTAGTTGGTTAATTGTCTTTAGGTTAACCATATATGTTGATATATGTATGATAGGCAAAAATCGTTTAACAATCTAACAACCAACTTTTCATGGTTAAAATATGATTGTTTATATAAAGATATATATTATATAATGTAGTAATTAATATAATAATAAATTAGATAAAATAGTAAATTATGTGATAAGTATTTGATGTGTATATTTTAATAAATAAAATATTTAAAAAATTATATATATAACTTGAGAGCAACAACATAGTAAGGATTTGAAGTCAAAATCTAAAAGAGAGCATATATAAAGAAAAAGTGTAAATAAAAAGCATATAGTTGAAATGAGTAAATTATGTACTAATGGAGCAAGCATCAATGAATCATAGAGAAATGTAGAAGTATATAGAAATGAAGAATAGTAAAAAGTAGTGGAAACTAAGATGAATTCAATTAGAAGATTGAGCTGGGAATCTAGTACAATTATGTGCAAACAAGAAGACATTTAGATGAAGATGGATTTATATGACCATATTTAATGGTACAATGGATATAAATAAAGAGTAATTAGTAGCTAAAGGTTATGCATAGAAACAATTATGTGTTAAGTATGAGAAAACCTTCATACTAATTGTGAAGATGACCACAATCTAAATTGTACATTGGCTTGTAGCTAGTTTGGATGGATCGTGCATCAGATGGATTTTAAGTGTTATTTTTTTTAGTAGGTATATTAATGAAGAAGTTTACATGGAGTGTCCATTAGGATTCGTGTGTCATAGAAAGGTGAACCTAGTATATAAAATGCTATATAAACTAAAACAAGCATTGAAAACATGGTTTGCTTAGATTAATGAGTACTTCAAAAAAGGTGGGTTAAGAAGAAGCAATGCAAATCCTAATATGTACACATGAATATGACTCAAAGTGATGATATATTACTAATCATTTCGTTTATAAATGATGTCATTATTATAGGCAACAATGAACCTTAAGTTGTAGTGACATTTAAAGAAGGCCTACTACAACTTTGATATGTTGGATCTTATTATATTGCATTATTATTTTGGGATGGAAGTTTGGTGAAATTCTAGAGGGATTTTTGTGTCTTAGAGAAAGTACTCAAGTGACATGATCAAGAAGTTCCAAATGTCAAACTCTAAGACATGTGATACTCCATTGGATCCTAGTGTGGATCTCATCAAGGATGAAGTAAGAGAAGCAGTTGGCATAGCCTTGTCTAAATAATTAGTAAGGACCTTGATTTATTTTGAGCATAACTCAACTAGATATATAAGTTATGCAATTGGAAAGATTTTGAGATATGTGGCAAAGCCAAAGTTATTCATTAGGAAGCAACTAAAAGACAGTTAAGATATGTGAAGGGCACATTAAGTTGGGGATTGGAGTATTCCTTGTGTGGTAGTGATTTAGCATTAGTTGGATTCACAAATTCTAAATGGGATAAATGCATGAATGATATGAAGTCCACATGTTTTATTTTTCATGTTTGTTCAATAATGATAAATTTGAAGAGCAAGAAGTGATGCATTGTTTCATGGTCTTTAATATAAAATGAGTACAATAAAGCATTTAACACAACACGTGAGAGAGTATAAACAAGAAAATTACTTATAAAAATTAGTATTATATAAAAATTAGTATAGCATATAATATAATAGACTTATAATCAACTT
Organism: Picea engelmannii; assembly: GCA_009831015.1. Taxonomy (NCBI): domain Eukaryota; kingdom Viridiplantae; phylum Streptophyta; class Pinopsida; order Pinales; family Pinaceae; genus Picea; species Picea engelmannii. The sequence continues at coordinate 5,575 of ML808950.1, read as the reverse complement.
TTATAACAATCAACTTACTATAAAACACAATTTTAAATTAATACAAACAACTTTTATAACAATTAACATACCATAGAATCAACATACCATATAGTTGAGAAAGAACATAATTCTACATTAATACAATAAATATATTAAAGTTCACATTTACTATTGGAAGAAATCATAAGAAGGTTAAACTTACATTAATACAATAAATATATTAAAGTTCACATTCACTCTTGGAAGAAATCATAAGAAGGTTAGACTTACATTAATACAATAAATATATTAAAGTTCACATTCACTCTTGGAAGAAATCATAAGAAGGTTAGATTTACATTAATACAGTAAATATATTAAAGTTCACATTCACTCTTGGAAGAAATCATAAGAAGGTTAGACTTAGTTGTGGCATTGTAATATAACTACCACATGATTCCACAATTAATGAAGATCCTTATCAAACTTCTAAGAAAAGACAAGTTTTTAAAATTTAGAGTGATATATGGTATGAGAGAATGATTTTGCAATAAAGGTGAGTGTTGGAAAGTAACGGAAAATAACAGTGTACACAAAGTAGAAGGGATTGTTGATTGCAATTTAGCATAACCAAAATTGAGATAACTGAGTTAGCCAAGCACATCCCAATTCAAGGAAATAGAGTTGAGTGTAGGCACATCTATCAAGAACTGATAACATCTACAAATATTTAGGAGTGTATAGATTGATGTGGCTTAGGGTTAATGATTTGATAGTTAATGATTATGATATGAAAATAAGTCAAATTTAATCATTCAATTAGTTAAATAATATCTTTATGAAAGAAAGAAGATATAGTAAAAGTTGATGGTTAACAAATTCTATTTTAATCACCCACGTTTTATATATATATATATTAAAAGGTTGATTAGACTAAACCTTAAGAGATTGATTAGACTATATATATATAAACCTTAAAAGGTTGATTAGACTATATATATATATATATGTAAACCTTAAAAAGTTGATTGATTAGACTAGGGAGTATATATATAAACCTTAAAAGGTTGATTAGACTAGGGGGTATATATATATAAACCTTAAAAGGTTAATTATTAGGGGGTATATATATATAAACCTTAAAAGGTTAATTAGACTAGGCGAGATATATATATATTAACCTTTCAAGGTTTATATATATATACCCCCTAGTCTAATCAACCCCGAGTCTAATCAAATCAACCTTAAAAGGTTTATATATATATATAAACCTTTTAAGGTTGAGTCTAATCAAATCAACCTTAAAAGGTTTATATATATATATAAACCTTTTAAGGTTGATTTGATTAGACTCGGGGTTGATTAGACTAGGGGGTATATATATATAAACCTTAAAAGGTTAATTAGACTAGGCGATATATATATATATATATATAAAAACCTTTTAAGGTTGATTTGATTAGACTCGGGGATCTATAACCATAGTGTCGATTCATGTATTAGTGAAACATAGTGTTGTGAAGCTTAATGGGATCATTGTGTAGTGTGAATAAATTGTGCCATATAATTAAATATCTTATACCATATAAGTTAGACATTTATTCTATATAATTGTATTATAAGTAATTTTAAATTAACATATTTAACATTCAAGCTAGCTAGGAATTCTCACTTATGTATACGCTCTCTTTATTGAACATGACCTATTTATGACTATCTAGAATTATAATTGAACCTTGATGGAATAAAATTATAAATTATTATTATTGTTGTGAAAAGAGTTAATATTTAATTATCATTTTAATTTTTTAATAGGTAAATTTAAATTAAATAAACATATGCAAATATCAAATATTCACATCTTTCTCATTGTAAAAATGTTTCTTAATGAAATAAATATATAATTTTTTAAAATCGCAAAAAATACATGAATTTTGAATTATAATGTACCCCGTCATTGCATAACCAAATAATTTAGAAGTTTTTAGTGTTGTGGTTGAGTGGTAATAGTTAAGATTAAGAATAAGAAGGTTAAATAATTTATTTTCCATTTTTTCCAATTTATTATATGGAAATTTGGTAAGAGAATTTTTGTTAAATTTACAATTTTGATTTGGTGAAATTTTTGTTTAATATAAAAATAGATTCAACTTTATTTGATATTTATAATTTCATTAATTTGAAATAATTTTTATTGGATTTCAAATAAAAAATGTTAATTTTCCTTTCTATTATTTTGAGTGAGAAGAAAAGAGTCAATTTATAATACATTTAGACTATAATTTAATATTAATAACATTTGTTTAAACTTTGATAAAAACAAAACACACACAAGCGCACACACACACGTTAGTCTAATTTTGTCAATTCTCGCTAGCTCAATTGGTTAAGGTGTGGGTTTTGTTTGTTAGGTGACTTGAGTTCAATACCCTTATGGTGAGTTTAGTTAGGAGGAGACGTCCCTGGGTTGTGGTTTCTTAGCTAATGGTTAGGGCACATTTCTAACAAACAAACAAAAAATAGTCTATTTTTTTTTAATTTTTAGGGATCTTCACTTTTTCTTTTTTTTTACAAAAACTGGGAAATTTGTATTATCAAAAAGGTGCGGTCGAAACCGCTGAGGAGTTACAAAGTCCTTCAAAATTCAGGCCAATCGAGGGTCTCAATTAAACCACTATTACAAGCTACTAATTATTGTTTCAAATACTCAAACAAAAACTTCACATAAAACAACCTTACTGGATACACTCGGAAAAAAACTTCAAGGATAAAAGTGAAGACACATTGCATCTAAATTAACATGATGGGGAGGAGCTCGCCAATTTGGCTAACTTACAGGCCTGACTTCATGTTATCATTGGTTGAGATGTGGCATGTGATGTCTTATTCTTTCTTACTACGGTCCAACCTTCATTTGCAAATGGTAAGGTACTTGTGATGCGTGTATTTCCTGGATTGTCTTGATCTGAAGCTTCTATTTTGTCTTCATCCAATACCCCAGCATCATCAACCTGATCTACCCAGCAAGGTGATGGTTGAGGAGAAGACGTGACTCAAGGTCCCTCGTCTGAAACCTAAGGGGAAGATACCTCATTATCTGACTTCTGATTGGATTTTGGACTCATGACTAATGATAATGGAGTTAGTTGAGGAGGGAGATATGGTTGAGACATATTTTCGTTGGCTTGAGGGGGATTCAAGATAAATTGATGGTCATCATTTGATCCCACCCATAAAGTGGATTTTTGAGGCTTTCGATTCTTTTTGGGCCCTTTGGGACAATGGGTTGCAAGATGTCCATTTCAAAACAAGATCTGCAACGCAAGGAAACTCTCTCATATTCTAGTTTATGAGACCAAGGATAATTTTTACCCATAAGAATAAATTTGAATGGGAATCCTCTACTGAAGTCCATTTCCATGCAAATATGGGCAAAAGTGGAGGTGTTGTTCCTAGAAGTTCCACAACTTTCATAGTGGAACTTTCCCAATGCCGAATCAATGGCTTCAAGCGAAGGTAAACCCCAGAAATGCAAAGGAAGGTTGGGAAGCCTCACCCAAACAGGAGTTGAGGAGACAATGTCAATATATGGATTGAAAGAAGGAGTCTAGGGTTTCATGCACAAACCTGAGTTGCCCCAAAACCATGGACCTGAATTGAGAATCGGATCAAGATCTTCCTCAATGTCAAACTCAACAATGAATAATCCTTTAGCACAAGGATGAATGAAAGCTTGTTGTTGCATAACAGGAATCCATGTAGTCGAGATCCAATTGTTGAGATCAGCTAAATTTGGCCAAAAACCATTGAAACGGTAGACCAAACTCACAGATCTGTAGTATTCTTCCTCCTCCTCGTCATCTTGACCCATGGGAATGACAAGGGAAGGGTCTTCATGAACCAGAAGAGACGAAGAAGAAAGAGTAGAGCTCCATTGAACAACCTCACGAAAAGAGACCCCAAACTTCGAAGCAAAAATTGGTCTGAACATTGAGCAGTAGGGAAAATCCCCACTGCCTAGGGCACCCATAGAGAGGGATGTGGTCGCAGCCATTGCAGGAAAAGAAGAATGAAGTGGGTTGCAAGCCCGGCTCTCAGAGAGGTCGCGAGTGGCCAAGGTTAAACCCTAGCCACCACACACTCTTATAAGGGGTGTTGCGAAGTGGTATATTGAGCTTGATGGCTCGAGGTACTCTTACTTTGATGATTTGGTGATGGTATTCTTGAAACATTTACAGTTACCTGTGAGATACGATGTTGGCACTGACCTGCTGGCCAACTTTGAGCAAACCAAGGATGACCACATCTCTGATCATATCTGAGAATGGTGGTGAAGAAAGAGATTGATTAAGGTCAAGGTCCCTCCTGCTTTCTTTCTTGAGTGGCTCTTGAATTCTTTGGTTCCCTGTATATCCAAGGACGTAGTGACTTCTGGGGTGTTTTCAAAAGAGCAGGCTACTATGAGATCCCAACAGCTAGAACTAATCTACTCTCAGTATGGAAATCTCTATGAGATCTTTCCAGATGTGCCACGGTATACTCTCGATAAGGCCAAACAAAATTTTGGGCCCCATGTCAATGGCATTGTGGGATCAGTACAAAGCAATTCCATGGATCTATTGTCAAATCAATTGCAACAATTATCGATACAACAGATTGTGGCCAGCCAAACTCCTAGTTTGGTTGTCCCCGCTACCTAGACATCTAATGTACACAGTGTGTAGTCAATGAATCCCAAGGCCAACCAGCAAACCAAGGGAATGAAGAAATAGAGAAATAAGAAGGGTAAAGGGGATAAAAAGGCTCCCAACAATGCTGGTGGGGGGAAAATGGAAAAGAAGAAGTTGAAGTATCTATGTAATCTCTACACGGAAGACCACCCAACTCACCTATGTGCTCATCTTGCAGAAGTCCATATGTTATTAGTGCAGCAACATCCTGTTGTGTTGACGAACCCTTTTCCACAAGAGAAAAATATGGCTCAGGCTTCCGCATCCACAAGCATGGAAGGGGGCAATCAGGGACCCCCCACGCCTACTACTAACAACTCAGCCATGAACATTTACATGATGAATGTCGATTCTCATTTGTCGACCAGAAATCAAGACTATGGAACGTTGAAATCTGTCAAGAAGGGAAAGGAATCCATTAACCCATCGACTCCTCTCCAAGTTGAGAAGGCAGTGGGTGAAACAATGACTCACATCCCTAAAGGTTCGTTTAATAAGGCTTCCCATAATCCAAATGTGAGGGCCACTCAAAACTACTCCATCGTGGAGGATCTAGCACAGAACCCTTGTGCGATGTCTACTCTGGAGGTCCTCCAGAGTTTTCCCTCACAGAGAAAAGCTATGTTGTATGTATTAGGAGTGTCAGAGACTAGTAACCCAGGAGTGATTGTTTTTTATCAAACTGACTTAAAACCTCGTCTTCCTCACCATGTTTCCTTTCAGATAGTAGTGGATTACACCACGAAATATTTTACACAAGACATTTTTCGTACAGTGGTTTATGAGGGTGCCTCGACTTGTGTGATATCGTTGGCATGTTGGAAGGTCATTGGCCAGCCTGATTTGTCTCCATCGCCTATGTTGCTTACAACTATTGATGGTCA
>ML808949.1:228698-246558 GCA_009831015.1 Picea engelmannii | reverse complement strand
ACTATCTCATACTTGGCTGTAATCTGTGAAAGGGAACCTATTATCTTGATCCATTATCCTTAGCCCTTCTTAAACCCAGATTACATAGGGACGTCTCCCTTGGACTAGCCCTCCTAAATAGAAAGAGCCCCCCATCGAGGTGATAGTGGGTGGGGAAGCTCCTGTTATGCCGGTTTCAAAGCCTTGACTCAAGCTATCTAAGCCTCTCCTACCAACCGTGCGATAACAGTGTGCATATTTTTTTTTGTTCTTTCATTTTCGTATTCAAATAGTTTCATAAATTTAAGTAAAGCTAGTAATTAATTAATCTGGGATCTAAGGAAAATTAGTCTGCATAGTATAAGATTTCAGAATATTAAATGATCTAATGTAATGAGTTGTCCCAATGGAATATCCACGACAGTTTACAGATGAGTCTACATCATTTTTGGTTTCACATGTGGTTGTCCTTTAATTATTCATGGTTGCACGTTATTACTTGACGGATTTTATATTGGTTGTGGGAAGCAACTTTGGAAAGGCCTTCCTTTAATTTTTTCATATTGAAGTGAGTGCATATGGTTGGTTAGAGCATGTTTATAACACCCTAGCTACACCTTGTTTTATACGATTTTGAACCCTCTTTACTATTGATCTCGACCCCATCACCGATTGGATATGCACTGGTCTTAAATCCTAAAGAATATCATAAACATCTTTCTAGGGTTTCCCCTGTTGTGCTAGAGAGAAGCCAACCTAAAGTGAGAGGAATAATTGTTGTGGTGACAATGGGAAACCTTCTTAAGTGCCTCTAGGATTGCACTTTATTCTGAGACTTGAATATCTTTAAGTGCGGGTCTAGGAGATAGCATGCTTACTTGGCATTGCGATGACCTTAGAAGAGGTTTTAATCTAGTCTTGAAAAGATCAAGCCTCCTCCATAGCTTATGTGGACATGTACCTTTCTACAAGTTTAGCTCATAAAGGACTTTTCTGGTGGTGAGATCTTTGGGATGAGGACACTAGGACGTGGAAGAATTGGCTTAATCTAGCACATGCGTTTGTTTTTCTATGCTCAAACAAATTTGATATCGAAGAGCTTCAGTGGTTGATTCCAACTAAGAAGTCTTAGAATGTGAATATGCACATGCTAGGTTCTATTTGGTGGGATTGGATGTGGTTTTTTGCTAAACCCATTTGCGTATACAAACCTAAACAATTTTATCATTGCTTATGTGGAACCCTTTTTATGGTTGCACGTTATTACTTGACGGATTTTATATTGGTTGTGAGAAGCATCTTTGGAAAGGCCTTCCTTTAATTTTTGCATGTTGAAGTGAGTCCATATGGTTGGTTAGAGCATGTTTATAACACCCTAGCTACACCTTGTTTTATAAAAGTTCGAACCCTCTTTACTGTTGATCTCGACCCCTTCACCGATTGGATATGCACTGGTCTTAAATCCTAAAGAATATCATAAACATCTTTCTAGGGTTTCCACTGTTGTGCTAGAAAGAAGCCAACCTAAAGTGAGAGGAATAATTGTTGTGGTGACAATGGGAAACCTTCTTAAGTGCCTCTAGGATTGCACTTTATTCTGAGACTTGAATGACTTTAAGTGCGGGTCTAGGAGATAGCATGCTTACTTGGCATTGGGATGGCCTTAGAAGAGGTTTTAATCTAGTCTTGAAAAGATCAAGCCTCTTCCATAGCTTATGTGGACATGTACCCTTCTACAAGGTTAGTTCATAAATGACTTTTCTTGTGGTGAGATATTTGGGATGAGGACACTAGGACGTGGAAGAATTGGGTTAATCTAGCGCATGTGTTTGTTTTTCTATGCTCAAACAAATTTGATATCGAAGGGCTTCAGTGGTTGATTCCAACTAAGGAGTCTTAGAATGTGAATATGCACATGCTGGGTTCTATTTGGTGGGATTGGATGTGATTTTTTGCTAAACCTATTTGAGTATACAAACCTAAACAATTTTATCATTTCTTATGTGGAACCCTTTTTATTTTAAGACAAGTTAAATAGGTGCTAGGTATTTCATATGTGGAAGAGAAGTTAGTTAATAATTTGTGGACAATTTGGACTTTAAATCTCTTACAAAATGAGGGTGTTTGCTTGGTTGTTGATTTATCAAGGTTTACCATTCAAGTAATGACAGTCAAGAACAGGTTGCAGAAATGAATTGTATCCTCATTGTGGTGAGGTTGAGACAAGCCTTCATTTTTTTCAGAATTGTATGTATGCTCGAGACTGCTAGAACTTTGTTGGGGATATTTGTCGTCATCTTTTCTTTAACAAGATTTCTTGGAAATTAGCACTGCTAGGTGATGCCAACCCCATTGGACCTCTTAATTTATAGGGTGCTTGGCATTGTATAAGACTTGTCACATTGTATATTTTCTAGAAGCATAAATGTGAAGAAGATTTTAGTGGTAATGTGTTTTCCCTTGTTTCAGTTGGACCTAAAAACCTTTCTCTTGACCTTTAGATAATCTTGTGTTTGGTTGTATATTATTTATATTAATATAAGCAACATTTTCCAAAAAACCAAACAACTCTTCTAATCCAGTTAGGTTTGTAAAAGTAACTTTCTTGCTCAAAGGATCTATAAATACCTTATCAAGAGTATGAGGAGGACGGGAAACAATCTTCCTTATCCAATGGCTCATATATAGCTTGACACCCTAAAATGCCATTTTCTTACATCTCAAATATGGTAACATACATAAAATTCGAAACTAAAAGATACAATCATGAGTCCCTTCAAATCTATTTATTTTTCTTCCAATTTTTTAGTTTCCTTTATCTAGTTCACAACCAAAGTCAGTTTCTTTATAAACTGTGAACAATGTTTCACCTGTACTAGAGCTGTCCATGCAAAACAAACTTTCAGAGGATTATTATTTTTTCAAATGGAAGCGCCAACTGGACATTGGTTCAGTGGTGGTCACCGGAGTGTAAAAGTTTAATTCTCATTGTTAAAGATGGATGAGGCAAGTTGCAAATCCCGAGTAATTTTGACAGAATAGCAAACTTAACATTTTTTTAACCTAAAAAATAGCAATGTTTTGTAGTGCAGACTCTGAGAAGTGAGTTTCTGGAAGCTTCGAACAATGACCAAGAGAGAGAACAAGAAAAAAAGCTCAATGGAAATTTCATGTGGATTTAAAAAACATTTCTGAATGAGTTGCTTGCTGTTCATAATGCAATAAAAAATGTTGAGTTTAAGCATCTCTTGGCCTCCAAACTGTTTCTATTCGTACTTGTGTGCTTGGAAAGAGTCTAACGTTTTACCTCAGGTTTAAAGACACTCCCTGTAGTATTGTGGGAGATCCCCTCGATAAGAAGGGATTGTACGAGAAAGGGGACACTTTCTGAACTGTCTGGTGGTTCCCTGATCTTGCCAGCAATCCATGCCTTAACAACTGTCATCTGCAAGTATGATTTGTTATTCTGTAGGGTTAAGGTTCAAACTTCACATATAATTAACAACATGAATGTAAATTGAGCCATGTCTTTTTTTAATATAGCCGAGCACACGAATAAGAAAGAATTAGGCTCATTGATACTAAGTTAATATAGCCGAGCACACGAATAAGAAAGAATTAGGCTCATTGATATTAAGCAATGACAAGGACCAACCTGATTCATGGTCAGTGTCCCTGTTTTGTCACTACAAATTTTTGTAGCAGAACCCATAGTCTCACAGGCTGACAACCTTCGTACCTGCAATTCGTAAATTTGTAAGATGCTGGAAACCCAATCACCCATCAATCCATAGTAATAAATTATGAATCAAGTACTAACCAAAGCCTTGTCAACCATCATCTTCTTCATTGAATAAGCTAAACTGTCAATAAAATGAAAATATGACATGTTAAGAAAAGAAAAGTAGCTCTCAAAGAAATCAGAGATTGTTACAAAATATTGATCTGAATAAGCTAAATTTTATAAACTTCGGTGATCAATCATACGTCAAGGTGACCGCCAACGGAAGTCCTTCTGGAACTGCAACAACAATAATGGTGACCTAAAAACAAATACTTTTATTAGTATTTCTCTTCATTACATTTTCATAAAATTCTTGGACGTGACTCTATAGAAACCATCCATTCAAGCATAAAACTCGCAAGGTATCGAAAACGGGATATGCTCGCCTACCGCAATTGCAAAGATTTTAACAATTTCATTAATTGCATCTCCAACCTTAGTCTTTCCTGCTTGAAACAGGGGTTTCCCATTGGAGTCTTCTGTATGTCCAGTAAAAAATCTAATAAAACAAAACATAAGGTACAGTCAGTACAGGGTACATATGGCAGTACAAAACACAAATAATTTAGAGCAAAACAATCAAGGGGAATATCACTTACCTAATCAAGACGATAACAAAGACTAAAACTGCCACTATAACTCCAGCCTTACCAATAAAAGTCGCAACACCATTGAGGCGGACCTATTATAAACAGGAGACTCTCTGTGAGTGTTGAAGATGTGAAGCTACCACTCATGGCAAAGAATAGAATGCAAATTAAACAAGTCGTAGAAGACAGACCTGTAAGGGAGTTTCTTCCCCATTATCCTCTGATATGCTAGTCATCAATACACCCCACTCAGTATTTAATCCCACACCAGTTACCTGAAAATAGGCAATAGAAGTTCAAACCCACCCGCTACTATCAAACAGAGCAGAAAGCAACAATGATAGAGAAAACTAATCCTTTAAATCACAATCAGGAATCATAACTATTTCCAAACCAACAACCAGGCATAACAACTCACCAGCATGGTCCCATAGCCATCTGCCACCTTACAGCCAGACAACATAAAGGGATTTTTCTTATTTTTATCAACCTATTAAGAAAAAGGAAAATAAAGAAGAAGTCATAGACTGATGCAAGTGTTACAAACTTTAGCATCAAAGCTTCTGGGAAAATTCACTGCTTTGCTAATAAGCAAAGATGCAAAGAGACCAGCAAGAGAGGTACATACAAACTTGCTCTCCCCAGTCATACTAGATTCATCGATTGACAGGGAATGTCCAGTAATAAGAATGCCATCTGCAGGGACCTGTAAACTAGGACAGATGCGTCTTTCAGAGAATAGTTATCAAATTTCTAAAATGAAACAGGACATTGATGGCATTAGTACATTGGCAATTTTAATATACCTGGTCACCAATATTGAGGGGTACAACATCACCAACAACAAGATTGAATATGGAAATTTTACTTCTTCTTCCACCCCTGATCACCTAAAAAAGTAATACAAAACGGTGTTTAATCACGATACCAAAAAGCTAATCTCAAGCATTCCACGTATGTATATAGACACATATATAGACGTGAAATTTCAAAGACTAAGGCAGTTGGTGACAGGAGATGCACCTGAAGTTGAATGTCTTTCTTCTCATCATTCAGATTTTGAAAATGGAGAGATTGTCTGTAATCACTGATTGCTGCAAATAAAGAGACAAAATCATCCATGTGTGCATAAATAAAGTATAGAATGCAATAAGCAAACATTACAAATGAATATAAGATAATATAATTCTTGAAAATAGGTAAATACAAAGGTATACGATAATACTGTTTATTCCTTGGATATGACCCTAACATTCACAGACTTCTATATTTTTGCCCTACAGAAAAATGAGTGGCTACTCCATTAACATATGGTACATGACAGTAGTAAACAATGAAATGAATGGTGAAGAACGCAATTCACTCTCTTACCAGCGATGTCTTGGAGAGTACCATGGTCCGTAATAGAGGTTAATTTTATAGCAAAGTTTTTCAATGCCTGAATAATGAGAATTTTCCAGAGATATTACCTAATACCATGTCGTAATATTAGTAAGAGTTCATCACATGTACTATTGCCTCTAACACATTTTGATTTTGTTTATATAGTCAGTCTTAACTCTGTGCATATAAAGTATGGTCAATGATCATGTATCTCCTTGCATGGGATACTAGTGAAAGGAGTCACAGGGTTCGCCTAATTTTGAACTTGAAAATTTGAACCTTCAGGTTCGAAATTCGGCGAACCTCAACCAAAAAGGTCGAATTCGTTGAGGTTCGACTTATGAAATTCGACAAGGTGTTCTCTTGGTTCCTCCATTGTATCGCATATATTTCTGGGAGCCGGTGACATAGCTAGTGCGGGCCGGCCTCCACCTGCTGCTGCGAGTTCTAACTTCTAACTACATAAACAACTCGATAAAAACCACGGAACGATGGCAGTATGACTGACTTTATATAAAAAAAAATGGCGGTTGTATTCCTTTCTCCCCGACGATGCCTCCCTTTGCTGCTGCGAGTTCTAATTCCATAAACAACTCGATAAAAACGACGGCTGTAAGTTGCTGCTGCAGTCTGCGAGTTCTAATTACATAAACAAATCGATAAAAGCTACGGCTATATGACTTACCTTATACACAAAAATGGCGGTGTTACTTTTATACACAAAAATGGCGGTTGTATTCCCTTCCCCCGGCGGCGGTATTACTTTTGTACACAAAAATGGCGTTTGTAATAAGTATTCCCTTCCCCCAACGGCGGTTTTATATAGTTTATTTACGGGCAGCTGTATTTCTTTCCCCCACCGGCAATTTGATGTAGTTTATATTTGGGCGGCTTTATTCTCTTCTCCCTACAGCAGTATCATTACGGCCGAAGTCGTTTTTTAAGGGGAGGTTCCTCGCCCAACTTTCGTCCTCTGTCGATGGCCATGGCCATGTGTTAGTGTAAGAGAATCACGTGGCAGAGACTGTTGACGAAATCTATTGAGCTGCTCTTTTTCAGTCTGGAGCGCTTCTGGCAAGAAGCCTGCGGACTCGGCTTCTCTTTCTTCACTGTGAACTCCTTACAGTTACCGAGAGTCGCCCAGGCCCTCAAAAGCTGCTCGGCGAAGATCATTTCTCTTGAAAAACCCCCCAAACCACGAACGATCATCTGCAATGATGCCTGGTATTTCAAAAGCTTTATGGTGGCGTCCAGTTTCTCGTCTACCCACTTGCGATTTTCGCGCAAAACCACCTGTTGGATGTGAGAAAAGAGCTCCTGTGTCCTAGAATGGACGCCCAGGCAGACTTCCAGGGCTTGCCCGAGCCACTCCGCGTTGAGATTCGAAGCGCCGCTTTCCTGTAGGCGACGAAGCTCAGAGTTGGGCCGGCACTGGAAGGCGTCCACAAGGGGATGCGTGTAAGTCGTGGGATATATTGTAGACAACGTCGTTCGACGGAACGACAGAGGCGTCAGGGCATGCAAGGCTGCCCCAAGAGACGAAAGTACAGAGGAAGACCCATCATAATTCATCATAATTCTGGTTCGAAATTCTAATTCCGCTACTATCATATGTGCTTTGCTACCCATCTCGGCAATATATCTGTCCACTCGAATTCCATCTTTTATCTTGTTTGTATCAAAAAGTCTGAGATGCTATGTATAATAGCTCTACATAGCGGAATTTATAATACCTCTACATAGCCAATTCCGCTACCCATTGCTATCATATGTGCTTTGCTACACATTTCGCGGCAATTATATAATAGCAGGAACAACAGTTTTTCGCTACAGCAGAATTATCATCTCGATTATGGGCTTCCATTGCGCCACTTTGATGTTGGTTAGCTGGATGGGTGGAAGCTGCTCTAAACAGATTAAATCAACAGAGATTCAACGGTATGGGTATCCGACATATACACATTTAAATTGACCTGTTTCTCATTTTCTCATGGGAATATGTTTTCCAAGCGTATTTGATATATTAGCAGTATATCTGATTTGATTGTAAACATACTGTTCAATTTTGCATTTTCTCATGGGAATATGTTGTCCAAGTGCATTTGATTTATTAGCAGTATATCTACAAATATGCGAATATGTTTCCATTCATATTTAATTTTATAGTACAAAGAGAATTTGGGGAATGTCATAATTTTATATAAGTAAATAAAAGGTTTAAAATTTTCTTATCCAAATTTCTGAATTTGTTTTTAATAGTAGAAAGTTGGTCTCATGAGGATTAAGTAGGGCCTGGGATGCCAATGAGTCAAGCTCCGCCTGATTCATTGATTAGATACTAAAAGAATGGATTGATCTTTGAGTATTTAAAGAGCACATTTGCTATTTGTTGTTGGGTTGTGACAATATATATCTTTGCAATTATATTTAAAGATTTTCAAGTGTTTGGCTTTCTGTATAGAAAAGCTTGAGATCTCTCTTTATTAAATATAGTTGTTGGTGAGGTGGTCTATGAGACTTGTATTCATTTATATGGTTGCCTTTAAGGTGTACCATGAGACTTGTATTCATTTTTCTATTACTTGCATTTCCAACATCCAACTGTTTTGGGAACTTGGGAATTTTTTAGGTGCACCATGAGACTTTTATTCATTTCTCCATTACTTGTATTTACAGCATCGAACTGTTTTGGAAACTTGGGAATTTTTTGAGAGCTTCAACATCAAGAAAATGGAAGCTTGAGAACCTATTTTCAAAATAAAGAGCTTTAAATTAAAATGTAAATATTTTTATTCCATTATTACAAATACATAATTTATTACAAATATTTCCATTATATTTATTTAAAATATCACTATAAAACAAAGACTAAACTACACAAAATATTATTTTAAAAATTATTTAAGTAGAAAAATTTAATACTACTCACTTTATAGTTATGGATATGAAAAATTTTTAATGCATGTATGTTTTCCTTCATTTGCATTTGTTGTATCAACCAACCATATCATTGTATTTTCATATTACAAGATAGTACTATTTAGTTTTTTCCAATCAGAATAAGAATAATGTTTCAAATTTACAAAGATGTTTGAAGTTTATATAAGTAAAGTTTAATTTTAAAAAGATGTTAAAATTTTATATATTATTTTCAATTTTGTTTCTCATTTTCTAATCAAATCTTTATAGATATTAATGTTTCAATATTGGGTTAAACATATTCATATAATTATTAGTACAAATTAAATTAGTAATATTGACATTGTAATCTAAAATATTTTTTATATTTTTTTTAATATTTACTTAATTTTAATTAAAATGTCATGATATTTGTAAGAATTGTGGTTATAACATATTTACATAATTTTAATTAAATTTCATGATATTTCATGGGAAAGTTGAATTTACCTATTCTTGGAGTTTAGACGTAGCTTCAAATAATTAGGTTGAGGCTTATGCTTTGTATCAAGGTCTTTCCATTGCCAACACTCAAGGCATACACAAAATCACCATTGTGGGAGACTCAAAGAACACTACCAGGCACCTTCAACTCAGTTCTCTTCTAAGGGATGTACGATTAAGCTCCATCTTTACCAGAATTCAGAGCGTCATCAGGGACCTCAAATGTGTGGACTCACAGCATGTCCTCCATCACCTTAATTCCCTTGCAAATCATTAAGCCAATAAAGGCACTTGGGGGAAAATGGGGGAATTGTTGATTAATGGGACCATGGTCTTTTGTCACATTCCCTAACACCCCCACCTCTTTATGGCTTGCACCTTTGTACTTTTCACTCCCACCACCTGTCGTCTCCATTTCATGCATGGGAGATCTCCCCCATCACCTTTTCATAACATGCTTCATCTAACCCTTCTATGTATTTACTCCACCCGCTCGTTGACTCATGTTAGTGGGATTGTTGCGGACACCATGGCTATGTCACCACTCCTCTGTAATCACCATTGGGTGAGGGTATGGTCTTGGATGAGATGGGCAGTTTTGGCATCACCCCCTCATAAGTTGCTTCATCTCGCCCCTCTATTTATTCACTCTGCTCGCTCGCCAACTCATGTCTTTGGGGTTGAAGCAGACGTCATGGCAGCACCACCGGTCCTTTTCCATCATCAACGGGTGAGGGTCTAGTCTCGAATAGGATGGGTAATAATAGCCCCATTAGTCCGCATATTCTTAGATCTCTCAGGCATGTCCTCTTTTGTAGACAGGTTCCTCTTTTGTAGACAGGTGGTTGCATGGAATAACCCTCACTTTGACACCTACAACCTCAAGTTGCTCCTTATCTCAGGTTTCTTCGTCGTCGGATGCTCCATGGCATGTCATAGATACAATCGCTTGGGAACGCGACTGGCCCAGCTAGAACAAGAAGTGGACAACTTACATAATTTCATGCAGGTCATGCAAGAGAGACTGAGCAACCTCTTAGCCCATGTCATGTCAGTGCTTGAGCTCTCCCTTTAGCACATATAGTCTCTTCACCACCTCTAGGATGAGTGCAACGCAGTTAGGATGAAGATGGAAGATGTTCAGATGTAGCTCATTCATCACAAAATCCATTCAGAGGAGTCTATGGGCTCTAAAGTAGCCCTCCCACAAGTTCTCACCATTCACTGATTTTTGCTCTTCACATTAGTCTTTAGTCTAGTCTTTTTTTTACAAGCCATAAGAGATTGTTGATGGGATTTGAAGGGAGAAATTTTGTAAACTTTGAAAACTATGAAATTCTCTCTATATATATGTTTTTTTTTGTTGCAACCTTTACTTAATAAAAACCTTCCAGTTTCAATTAAAAAAAAAAAATCGATGAACCTAGTTAATTAATTACATGATGAATTTTTGTAAGGCTTCAAAGACTCTTGTTCCAAGTTAACATATGTAGAGGCTTATGTTGTTTTACTACATGGTTCATATTAATGTGTGCATGCACATGTATGTTGATTGTGCACTCTTAACCCCCAATGCAACCTTTTGCAATGATGATGGACTTTAGATTGGTTTTTTTTCATTTATTTTATTAATTTCACGCTAAGGACATGTTGTTTCTTCTTGCTCAATAATGATGAACATACAAACAAATAGCAAAGTCCAAAAAATATTTTTCACAATTCACTTTTCTCTAAAGTTCAATGATATATGTGTTGAAATTACTAAGACAACTGAGAAGGGGGGGTGAATCAGTTGTTACTATGCTTAAAATTTTTTAAGTCTATTAAACCATTTTTAATCTTTCTCCAAGTGACCATCAATATTATACAACATATGGACAACATAAATAATGAGCATCAGTCAAACATAAGATGTACACAAAGACAGATTTTCACGAGGAAACCCATAAAGGGAGAAAACCTCTTCTTCTTCGAAATGATAGGTAGTCTTTTAAGTTCTGTACATCATCTATATTTGAGCACCAACTCAAAGTGAGGCTACTACCTCTGTTTTACAAGCTCCAATTTGTTGAGAGCACCAACTCTCTAGTTTCTCTAGCACCCACTAGAAGGAAGCACCAACTCCCTAAGTGTTCCAGCATCGACTGGATGGAAGCACCTGATTCCACTTATACAAGCACCAACTTGCATACAGAAAACTCTGTGTTTTCCCAAGCACCACCCTTCCACCCTGTTTTCTAGCTACAACTCTCAATATTCAATCATCAACTTGAATATCAGAGGACCACAATTCTCCCTAGCACCACCCTACCTCCCTGTTTTTCTAACTAAATCACTGAATAACCAACAATACAGATAATTCAATTCTTACCACTTCTTCACTGTTCTGCAATTCTTCTCTGCTACACTATTCTTCTGCTATGTTCATACTTGACTTGACTTGTTGTCTCTTTCTATTTGTTCTTTCTATTGTCCTTCTCATGCTCTTTGATATGTGCACATTCTGTTCTCTTCACCTTTTCTTTTCTGTTCAGCTTTTGTTCCTCATCTCCTAGCTTTCTTGACACTGCACATACTGTAAATTTTCCTTTCTACAGTTCAACTCATCCTGTTTTAGTCAGAACAGCCAACCCCGCATTGTCACTGCGTGTTTCTTTTATGCACTCCCCCGATTTCAGTTACACCTCGAATTCCTAGGACAACAACGCCTCAGCAACTGAATCGCTAACCGTCCAAGAACCATGATTTGGTTCTGCTAACTGAATCGTAACTGAACAGTTAATCCTAAAGATCAACAGTAGCCCTTCGATCAGATTCAAATTCACCCGCATCGTTGGATTACAAACGCTGGGTCTCGCTCTTGTCCCATATGTCTATTGGTTGTGACCTTGCGCTAAACAGAAGTTGATTTCGTGATTTCGCATTTCGGCATTCTTATGATGAGGCTTCTCGACACTTTTAAGTTGCGATATCTGAAACCCCAAAAAGGAGCTTAGTTGGACTGGCTCCTTCCCTTCTCGTGACCAAGCGCTTATCCGTAAAGTGCTTTTGCGACTTGCAATTTCGGGAATCCTGTGATGAGGCATCTCGACTCTTCATGTTGCGATCGCCGAAATGGAGCTTAGCTCCACTAGCTCCTTCCTCTCTCGTGATCACCGACGTTGACCAAGCGCTTATCCATAAAGGGCTTTCGCGATTTCGCATATCGACATTTCTGCCGTGAGTTGCTTCCTTGACTCCTCCAACTCCCGGTACCCGAAATGGAGCCTAGTTGTGCTAGCTCCTTCCTCCAACCTTTGACGATGTGACCTTGTCTATGACCACGGGCCAGACCTTATCGCGATTTTGCATATCGCGAGTTGGAAGGTTAGAGAATTTCCTTCCTTTGACTTTCCAGTCAACGAAATGTTAATCCCTCGCCACATGTCCCTCTTGGATCAACGGTCAAGATATTCTCGCGATTTCGCAACTTCACGGGCCTTCGTCATGCCTGATCAACGGTCCATGATCTCCCTTTGATCAACGACTCTGATTAAGTCACGGTTTCGCATTTTGTGATTTCAAAGGATAGAGCACCTCCTTTCTTTGACTTTCCAGTTAGTGAAATGCCAATCGCTCGCCATGTGTCCTCTGCATCCAACGTTCCACAACATACCTCGATCCAAAGGTCCAGATCAATCCTCGATCCGACGGCCTAGATCATTTCGGGATTTCGCATATCGCGAGTTCCCACACCATGTTCCGTTCACTCCTCCAATGTGCAGGTCAGCAAAATTCTAGTCGTTTGCCACGTGTCCTTTTTAAAGATGGACGGTCCTTCCGCTTTTGGGATTTTGTAGGCCTGTTTCATCTTGCACGTAAAGATCGTGCTCATTCTTATGGATCCAACGATGGTCGGTCTTCTAGCTCAAATCTAACGCCTGAGATCTGTTCTCTTCTACTGCGCGCTCCTCCTATCTGAATTCAGATCTGACGGTCATCGGGAATTCTGAATGGGATCCAACGATAAATGTTGCTCTTCACTGTTGATCTTGCAATTTTCATGCCATTATTGTTGCGCTACTGATCGTGTTGATCTTCGCCATCAATGACATTGCCATTAATGAAAAACACGCATACTCTGCCTCTGTTTGAATCTGAAAACATGGCAACAATCTCCCCCTTTGGCATTGATGGAAACCCCTTGAAGAACATCCAACTATAACACTGTAGAATCCTTGAAATTACCACACTTTCTCCCCCTTTGACATCAATGTCAAAGAAGAAACACGCTCCCCCTGAGCTGTTGCAGTACATACTCTCCCTGTCAACTATGAGCAACTTAGAAATACAACAAATATTCAATAAGTACTCCCCCTGACCGAGTGAACAGATTAGATGAAAGAAGTTATAACCCCCAACTTCTGACAAAGATATCCAAAAGGGGTCGCTGCTAACGATTTAGTAAATATATCAGCTATATGTTATGTCGAAGGAATATAATTCAGCTGAACAATTCGATTTGTAACTTGTTCTCTGAGAAAACGATATTTTATTGGGATATGCTTAGTCTTGGAGTGAAAAACAGGGTTCTTCGAGACACTAACGACACTAGTGTTATCACGGTGAATTGTAATCGGATCAGTATAATTTACCTTCAAATCTGCAAGAGTTTGAATCATCCATAAAATCTGAGTGCAGCAAGTAGCAACAGCAATGCACTCTGCTTCTGTAGTTGATAAGGAAATAGATCCCCGCTTCTTACTAATCCATGCTACCAACGAGTCACCCAGGAAGAATGCACCTCCACTGGTGCTCTTTCTCTCATCCACACAATTTGCCCAATCTACATCTGAATAAGTAGTTAACTGAAAATTCTGATTTCTGGGATACCGCAGACCATAAATCATTCTTCCCTTCAAGTATTTGAATATCCTTGTGACAACTACCAAATGATTTTGTTTAGGAGCAGACTGATAACGACCTACCATTCCAACAACTTGCATTATATCAGGACGAGATGTTGTGATGTACAGAAGACTACTTATCATAGAGAGATATGTCCTTTGATCAACATCAGGTGAAATATCATCTTTACTGAGCTTGCAACCAACCACCATAGGTGTACTAACAGGAGAAGAATCCTCCATCTGAAATTTCTTCAACATCTCTTTCAAATACTTTTCTTGAGAGATAAATATTCCTGCAGAACTCTGATTTACTTGTAAACCAAGAAAGTATGACAGTTCTCCTATCATGGACATCTCAAACTATGTTTGCATAGAGTTAGCAAACCATTGGACAGAGGATTCATTAGTACAACCAAAAATAATATCATCTACATAAACCAAAACAACTAGTAAATTATCACCTTCGGACTTAATGTAGAAATTGTTGTCAACAATTCCTTTCTTGAACCCTTTGTCTTGTAAAAATTTGTCCAATCTATAATACCAAGCTCGTGGTGCTTGTTTCAGTCCATATAAGGCCTTCTTTAGCTTGCAAACATAATCAGGATTATCTGTCAATGAGAATCCTTCAGGTTGCTCCATATATACTTCTTCCTCTAGCTCTCCATTAAGAAATGTTGACTTAACATCCATCTGATACACTTTAAAGTTCTTATGACATGAATATGCAAGAAACATTCTAATGGATTCCAATCTTCCAATTGGTGCAAAGGTTTCATCAAAATCATGTCCTTCAACTTGTGCATACCCTTTACAGACCAATCTGGCTTTATTCCTAACAACTTGTCCTTTTTCATTCATTTTATTCTTGAACACCCATTTGGAGCCTATTACATTATTATCTTCGGGTCTAGATAAGAACTTGATTAGAGCCTATTACATTCTTATCTTCAGGTCTAGAGCCTATTACTTGGGAACTTTACAAGTTCCCAAGTATTGTGCTTCTCAATCTAATCAAGCTCTTCATTCATAGCTCTAATCCAATCATCATGTTGGCTGGCTTCATAAAAAAATTTAGATTCAGTCATAGATAAAAAAGCAACATGAGATCGTTCTGAGTCTTTAATCAATTTCCTTCTTGTGTGAACTCCTTTATTTATATCTCTAATTATTTGATTGTCGGGATGATTCTTTCTAACAATTCTGAGAGGTGATTTTGCTTCTTTCTGTTGATTTGTGTCAATCAGAGTATTTGTATCTTCATCTGATTCAGATTCTTCTCTTTCTGATCCCTGGACCTGTTCATCTTCGTCTTCAACTATATCTTTTGTGCTTGGTTCAACATTGCTTACATTTTGAACCGGGATTTCTCCATCAACTTTTATGTCGATATAATCAACCAATTTATGCAGCCTCTTATTGTAGCATATGTATCATTTACTGTCTGTAGCATTACCTAAGAAGATACCCTCATCATCTTTGTCATCATATTTGCCAATATTTTCATCATTATTCTTAATATAACATTTATTCCCAAAGACTTTAAAATGTTTGATTGAAGCAGGTCTTCCAGACCATAGTTCATAAGGAGTCTTGTCATCGTGTGGCCTCAGATGAGCTTTGTTAAGAATGTGAATGGTTGTATGAATCGCTTCCACCCAATATGTCTGAGGTATATTCCTTTCATTCATCATTGATCTTGCCATTTGTTGTACTAATCTATTATGCCTCTCAACAACTCCATTTTGTTGTGGAGTCCTTGGAATTGTATACTCTCTTTTTATCCCATGTTTATCATAGAACTCTTTGAAGTTCCACGAGATAAACTCTCCTCCTCTATCAGACCGTACTGCCTTCAATCTTTTTCCTGTTTGATTCTCAGTTAGAGCCTTAAACACTTTGAATTTTTCAAATGCTTCAGATTTTTCCTTCAAAAAGGCAACCCACGTTAGTCTAGAATAGTCATCAATAATCAACATGAAATAGTTTTCTTTTCCTATACCTTCTTTCCTTGAAGGTCCACATAAATCCATATGTACTAACTAGAGAGGTTTTTCTATTGAAGGAAAGTTTTTAGATTTGAACTGTGTCCGAGTAAGCTTTCCTATCTTGCACGGTTTACAAACAGAATCATATGGCTTTGATATCTTTGGAAGATCTTTTACTGCCCCACTGTTTCTAAGCTTGATTATATGATCAAAATTTAAGTGTCCAAGTCTCCTATGCCATAGCCAACTTTCATCATACTTTCTTAAGTGGCATTCTTCTTTTTCTTCTTTTAACACATAAACATTGTTTTCTGTTCTTATCCCTTTTGCAACCAACTGTCCTGAATTCACAGATTTTATTTTACAATCTTTAGAGGTAAAAACAACTTCACATCCTCTGTCACAGACTTGACTGACACTTAGTAGATTATGTTTCATACCATCTACAAACAACACGTCTTGTGCTTTTCCTTTGCCATTACTCAAACTTACCATTCCTTTACCTTTTATTTTTCCTGGTGCATCATTTCCAAAAGTTACATTCCCTGATTTGTTTTCACTTAGAGTTAGAAACTTACTTTTGTCTCCAGTCATATGTTTGGAACATCCACTATCAATATATCAGGGATTCTTTTGTCTTTGGGCTTATAACACTAATCCACATTGGTCATCTTCTTTCTTCTTCCAAACCTTGAAATTTTCAACAGTAGGAGTTAGATCTGGCTTATAGTTCTTTAAACAACAATCTGTAGCTTTATGTCCATAATTATGGCAGATGTAACATTCTGGTTCATTGAATAGCAGATCATAGCGATTGTTATGCTCATAATTGTTGTTGTACTTAACCTGCGTCCTTTTCCCATCTATCACATGATTTGTAGTCTGTGGTTCTTTGTTACTTGGCTATCTCAATCTTTGTTGTGGCAGATAATTATTCCTTGAGTATCTTTATTGCTCATCTCTAAGTCTTAAAGAACAAGTTATAGCTTTGTGACCAAAATTAGAACAGAAGAAACAATATCCATAGAAAAATCCTTTATACCTGGAAAAAGTATGTCTTCTTTGGGCGGGTCGATTTCTTTCATGCTAATAATTTCTCTGATCTACAAATTCAGTTTTGGTATTTTTTCTTTCATTCCTTCTAGGTGACTAATTTTCTTTCTTTGTTTCTGCAGAGTGGTTGTTGTCAATGATTGCAGATTTGACAAACTTGATAGGTTTTGTATTACTTGGAAGATCACTACTTGATCCTTCTTCATAGCCCAAGCCAACTTTCAACTTTGGATTCCTTTGCTGATTTAGAATGGAGGTTAATCCTTCTAAATCTTTAATACTTGACAGATTTTGGTGATACAATGCCTTAAACTTCTCTATTTCTTTTTTCTGGTTTTTACTATCTCTTCTTCTAAGGCTTCACACCTCGCTTTCTTCTCTGATAACTGTTGTTTCAGAATGTCCTCTATTTTATTTTCCTCTTCTAACTCAACTTTTAGTAGAGCAAAGTCTTCATCAGGTTTTTTATCATTCATTTTAAATTGCATCAACAATTGTTTTTGTTTTCTCTTCTTAAATCTGAGTCTGCCAATTTCTTCCAAAGCACTGATTAATTCACCTTCCATATCTACCACAACTTCTTTGTCATCCATTTCACCTCTTGTGTGTTCATCATCAAGATCTCCCATAGCCATAAGCATAAAATCACTCACTTTGTATTCACATGATGAATCACTATCTATGTCTTCTGAGGAGTTGTCATTGTTTGCACACAAACTTTTCTTTTTACTATATTTCTTAAATTTGTATTTCTTTTCATCATCAGAGTTCTGGTCCTTTTTCTGGTGAGGA
>ML808949.1:199918-216102 GCA_009831015.1 Picea engelmannii | reverse complement strand
TGTTAGAGTATGAAAACCCATTTTTTTGGGTTTTTTTACTACATTGGTGGTTAATTAGGTGTTTTTGACTACATTGATAGTTAATTAGGTGGACTTGTGGTCCCAAAGATGAGGGTTAATTAGGTGGATTTGTGGTCTCACAAATGAGGATTCAGGAATAATTAACTAAACACCTTAAACTTATGTGTGTGTGTGTGTGTGTGATTAGCTTCATTGGTACATACATTCAAGTTTTGAACAAAAAAATAGTTGCTTCTTATTAGAGAGTAGTTTTACCCATTAAGGTAATACATTATAATTTTTATGTTCGTATAAAAGAAGTGTATATTGTACTATTTACTTCTCCTTACCGTGTTATTGATATTTAAATTTATTGATATATAAAAATATAAATATTATGAATTATGAATTAATCTAAATCATTGATCATTTTCAATAAAAGATTTAAAGCTAAAAGCGTGCAAAACAATAATTCTTACCTGTAACAAAAATGACAAGAATCACAGCAAAAAATATACTTCCACCATCAAACCACCCTTCCTTAATGCCCTGCAAATTTCAAATATAAAACCACAATAAGAAAATAAAAATTAATACTCCAATAATCAACATGTCTAACAATTTAACATAAAGGAGATCAATAATTCTGATTTTTTAAAAATCAAAGTGGTATAATGTTCATGATTTGAGGTATCATGTGACAGATTATAGAATTAAAGCCACAAATTGTTAGAGGTGCAATTAGCAGTAAAAATACCATTGTTTAAAGGGCCATTTTAGTCTAATATTTGCCAAAATATGCTTGAATTAATATAATACTTTCATAACTGGTAATATGAAAAATGAAGTGAAGTTATAATATATTATATTAATATAAATTGGTGATCATAATAGGCTAATCGGACTGGAAAGAACAACATGCTAAAATGGGGAACAACAAAATGTGAAAGTCCACTCTCAAGAGCACTAAACAAAACCTAAAGCAAAAAGAACGAGAAGAAAACCCTCTACGTCATAGGAAGCCAACTAGAAAATAAAATCTTGAAATAGTAGAGAAACAAGTTGTAAGCAAAAAGAAGGGTTGGCTTGGGATGTATCCATGGCTAGGGTTCCTTTAGAGTTTTGTCACAAGTCTTAGTCACCGTAGCAAACTTCGACACTTTCTAGTGAGTTTTGGCTCTATGGAGGAGGAGGTCGTCGACTACTCGAACAACCCTATGAAAGGACATCAGATCTAGTCTATACCAGGGGGGCATACCGTGAAATTGATCATTCACCACATAAATTCAATCAAATCGAAGACCAACTACTGGAAGAAGAGACCATGGTCGTCCTAGGGAATATTATTTGGGATCTAGCAAACCCTCGACCATCTATAGTGGACATGATGGGGTTAAGTCCCCCGAGTCATGTCAAATTGGTTATGTTAGGCTATCATCACATCACGAGAACACATCAAGGTTCACATGGATGGGAGGATCTAGAGAACAAACATGTTTTTTCACAAAATGAAGATACAAACCAACCGCCACATTCACCTCATAGGTATTCAACCCCCTCCCAAAGTGATGATGGCGCACCACTAGATATGATTTCAGGTAACTTACCCTCTTCACCTTTAGATTCAAGTAAATCAAAGGGGGGATCTGATGAATGTGATTTTATTGGCAATATGTTGTCTAGTGAGATGATGAGTGGAGCCCTGCTCGGTAAAGCTATGTCCCCTAACCAGGAAAATTTGGGATCGAGAGCTTTGGGGAATGCCAAAAAACATCATAAATGTGTCAAAAAGAAAGCATAAGCCATAAATTTGGAACTAAGAGAAGGAATTAAACTTCATGAGATCATGAACATGGAATATTCAGCCATTGTAGGGAGATTTCCAAGAAAAAGGATAAACTCTGAAACCCTAAATCCTGGACATTGGAAAATTTTGCAGGATTGCTTGGATATGTCCTACACAACATGATTCTGGTCAAAGGATGGCTCATTTGGATTCTTCGCACAAGAGAAGATGTCAAAAAAAATCCTACAAGCTATATGGACTTGGGGATCCAAAGCACCCTTCTTGAAAAATGGAAAATTGAAATCGATGCTAAGTTTGCATATATGGATTACGTCCCTATATAGGTTAGGCTCCTAGGATTACACATAGTTCTTTGGTCAGAAGATGTATTCAGAGAAATAGGGAATGCTTTAGGCATTTTTTATGAGGTGTATAATTCATACAAAAAATTAGGATACATGGGAACGGGTTGCATCTTGGTCGGCTTGGATATGTCAAAAGGCTTAGTAGGTTGTATCATGATTAAGAAGGGGTCATCCATGTTGACGATTAAAATCGTAACGATGAATTCCGCCCGTAAAGTATTGCTAAAGCCCTATTATTTAACTATGTTAATAATATAATACTAGTAGGTGGGACCCCCTTGTAGACTAAAGGCGCAAGGATAGACATATCACACATTTTTTTGTTGTTGCCTACACAGTCCTACTTTTTTGACGATGCGATCTTGGTTTCATTTGACATGATAACAGGTGGATGATGCATTTTTGTGGAATGATTTTGCGATACAAAACAGTTCTATGATTATGAGGAGCATGTTATTTACAGTTGCTATGATTTTTCCTTGTCACTAATCCTTGTGATTGATTACCTAGCCACATATATGCAAGAGATATTTTAGTGGTATCATAATAAAAAAAAAGAAAAAAACTTATGAAAAAATCATAAAGGGAAAGAAGTTATATGTTCGAGCTATGATAAGGGATTATATGCAAATTTGAATGGAAAAGTTAAATGATATTAATGTTAGTCCTAACTATTATGCTATTGTTGGTTAGTAGACTATGCGAATTACATTAAATTTGAATGGGTGCATAGGGCATTGCAATATGGCATGGAGTTATGGCAAGGGTTAACGTGTAAATGATATTGGGTGGCGCACTATGCAATGGATATCGTCATAGATTTCACAATGGTTTGGCATTGCATACATGGTTTAATTGATTGGTGAATGTAATGCTTGTTGGGTTGTCTCGTACTTCGAATTGAATAGGCCACATGATGGAAGCGACATGCATTTACTGCACGTCACTCCATACTCCCCCTATCGGCTGTCACCCTAACATTGTTCCATTGTTGCATTTTTCGCTTTGTTGGTTGTGAAGCTCCGCATTTTCAGGCTATTGGAAGAAAGAAGGCTCGGCCAACTCGCCATTTAAGCGTTTTTCTACAGGTATGATTCTTTTTCTCTCCATCCATGAGGTATTCTCTGTTGTATGAACAAATGATGGCTCAATGATGCTTGGATTCTGTGTGTTCTTGAGTTTTTCGATTGTGTAGATGTGTGTTATAGCTCTATGTGATGACTGGTAAAAGAATTGGGTATTTTAAGTTGCGCATTGACTGGTTGCTCGGTCAGTTTAGTATTGGGATGGGTTTCTGTGGAAATATAAGTGAATGGTGGTACATATGGCTCTGCGTTGATGATGAAGGGTTTTTGTTCTGTGTATAGCCGTCGATTATTTCGTTCCCTCACAGTCATGACTGTAATCCTTACCCAATCACAGAGGGATTGCCAACAATTGTTGTGTTATTTCTTCAAAC
Source organism: Picea engelmannii (assembly GCA_009831015.1). Lineage (NCBI taxonomy): Eukaryota > Viridiplantae > Streptophyta > Pinopsida > Pinales > Pinaceae > Picea > Picea engelmannii. The sequence continues at coordinate 212,492 of ML808949.1, read as the reverse complement.
CCCGAGTCATGATCGTTGGCCCATTCTTATTGTCTTTTCACCAAAGTATCCCAAGATTTAGTCTTGGGTGGCCCTAACATTAATATACACATGTATGGTTGTGGATTGATACAAGTTTTATCTCGACGTTATGTCAAAAGGATGTGTGCGTCCTCACTGGTGTTGTTGTCAAGTTGTTCGGCTCTTAAGTAATGGATAGAGATGTTGTATCTTTGTGTTTTCTTTTAATAATTTCCACTGTTCAATTAAATTTCACCTTTCCTCTGCAAGCGTTAAACGCACTATGTGCACTGGCTATTTTACCCTAACTGTCTTTGCTCTCTTCGAGCACCTTCTGGGTTGTCAAGTATTGGTTTATCAGTGAAATGGTTATGGAGTTCTTTTAAAAAAAGAAACGTGCTCTATCATCGAGTCTATGTCTCGTCCTTCGGATTGGTTGAACAAATACAAATGGAAACATACACTTGTATACAGTCAAGAGATGTCTTCTTTTCATTATGGTTTCACTCACTGTGTTTTTTACAGTGTGGTCTTGATTGCATATGGAGACACCTGTGTGATTTTTGCTAGGCCTGATCAGGGTTATGGCCAATTTTAAAAAAAATGATGCATGTGTGGTTGGTTATGTTCGCTTCATATATATTATTGGATCATCGTACAAATTACCAATGGTTTTAAAATAAATTTATACCCACAGAGATAGGGCTTGGGGTTTATTGTTTTGGTTGACTATTGTTTCATTTCAAGGTTTTGTGACTGATATGGTGAAGGTTGTGTATAATTGGACATGCTTTGAAGTCTGTTCACATTTTAAGAAGAGACATGTGTATATTTTAATTGGACCCGATTGTTAAACAATGAATGTTGATTGTTATCGTGATACACTATGGACTATCAGGGATAGATCACAAGCATATTATCGTTCATTTTCTTGATTATTTAAAAGAAAAAAAAGGATCAGTGCTTTGTTTAACATGACTGTTGAATGGAAAGGTTGTTTTGTTTATAAGTTATGATTGCACAGATTGTTATGAATTGAGAAATTCGGGGAAATTTAATTATTGGAACAACAAACAGTTTGGTACACAATCGAGAAACAATGAATGTTGGTTCTTTTGGATTGATTTTAATACAAATTTATGATTATTGATTACTTAATTTGTTTTAAGAACAATATCCATTAGTTTCCCTATCATTCTCTCACTTTTTCTCACATTACGAGTCCCCTCACACTCCCATATTCACTTTGCACGCCTTGTTCTTAAAATTAAATTAAAATTAAATGGAAAATTTGTATTACATCAATTAAAGGATGACACAGAGATAGGTCACAGTTGATATGATTTTGTTATTGTAACAAAGTTGATTGTTTAATAATTTGTTGAGCAGTAATCATGATCTACTCCCTTTCATTTTGTCACTTTTCTGCTCAATACAAACCCCCTCAGATATCCTAGAACCCTATTTCACCCCCTGCTCATTGACAAGTATTAAATGATTTTTATGGATTGGATTGCATGGGTCTGATGTGTTTGTTGAGCCAAACTTTGTTTCATATTTAAAGAGATGTCATGTATGGTTTGTTTAAGAAGCTAGTTGCTAATAAACATTGCATACATGATGAGCTTCTTCAGCAGAGGAATTCATGGCCTAAATAACAGGGGCAAAGGGAATTAGAATAGAGGCCCTAGAAAGCCTATATTTTTTATACATTTTGATGTAGATCCACAAGAGTTAAACCAAGTCTTCGAAGCTGGATTTTTTAACTAGATTGGACAAGGGGTAGTCCAACTTAGGCCAGAAAGGCCTCCCTTCCAACCCCAACATGTCTCTGGTATCCCTGTCCTCCCTCATGTCTCATTACAACCTGAAGTCCTTGAAAATGACGGATGGTAAGACATTGTTCACCCAACAATCTCCCAAGATCGTGGTTGGCCCAATTTGTCTCTACCTACTCCTCCTCCATCGGTTAACCCAAATGTCCAAATTTCCCCTACACACTCACCTGTACAGTCTTCCCACGCAAGCAAGAGACTCAAAACCGAAGCCCACCACACGCATGATAAAGGAAACGCCGTTGCTACCCCATCCTCTCCCTCTAGTGATTCAGCCAAATCGGTTTCATCCCGCATGCACTTGAGAGATGAATTCTCTCATGTTATCAGTGAGATCAAGCCTAAAGGCTCCACACAGCCTAAGGCTAATTCAGAAAAGTCAAAGGGAGACAACAACAACAAAGGGAAAATTGTCTCCCAAAGTGACAAATATGGTTTTTGAGTTATTTCATTATTGATTGTTGAGAACAATTGACTGCTGAAGTTTTTGGACAACATACTATTTTTTGATATTTTGGACATTATATTTTTGGATATGGTTTAAAATATCATTGATATTTAATTTTAAAATTATGAGAATGATGATGGGAGCCACAAGGAGGGATGTGTTGATTAATTGACTATTTATGTTTATTTTTGTTAAGAAACTAAAGGGAGTCACAAGGGGTCCCACCTACTAGTTATTATTTATTAAAGACCCTTATTATGATTATATTAGTTATTCCCCTAAACTAAAAGTTAGCTGAGTTTTAGTTAACTTAACTAAAAGAGGTAGTTGAACTACTTCAAATAATTTTGATTGCTTAAAGGCAAAAAGAGAAGGAAGAACAAGAGGAGGATAGAAGGAGAAAGCATAATAAGGTCTGCTCTTGAGTTTTATTGAGATAGTTCAGTTTTCATTCATTCTTTAATTCATTAAAAGCCAAATTCTCTTTTATGACAATAGGGTCTTATTGTAGACAACAAGATTCAAGGCTGAATTACATCATTCAGACACTTGTTTTTCAGAGGTGTTGATCTATATTTGATAGTCTGTGTAGAATTTTCTGTTTATGAATTAAATTTCATGATTGATAAAGGATATTGTGTAGAGTCGAGTGGGCAACAATCTGTGGGAAGATGATCCAACTTTTAAAGTTTGGTTTTTTACTTTTTGTCAGAAGTCCTTTTGTATGGTTTTCATCGGGACATCTAAGTTTGACTTTGGTCAAAACTCCCTCAGGGATTTTTGTAAAGAGAACAACTCTTTTGATTTCTTGGAATGAAATAAGCGACTGCTATTCTGTCTCATCTGTGTTAATATGTGACTTGGTATTTTTTATTTTGTCTCCACAATTACTTTTGCATCTGTTGTATTCGGAAAATTATATAAAAATGTTGAATTTTACAACAATCTTTTATTTATAAGAAAATCAACCTAAGCCCTTGTAACTAATACTTGTGGATTAGGAAACAAATTTTGAGGCTATAAACATAGGGTGATATTCCCGTCTATCTTGCCTTAGCCAAACAAGATCTGAAAATGCTTGAGTAAGATTATTTTATATCTTTCCTCAACATTTATTTGGTGACCATACTGGGAGATCTTCCATATCTCTTTGGTTGATTTTTATGCTTGATTATCATTGAAAATATTTATATTTCTGATATTGATTCTTTGACTGTTTTATTTCTTAATGACTGTACCTGTTGCAAGGCTGCTCAATATTGAGCCCGGTCTTCAAGATCAGACCAGCATTGCTTTAAACTTGTTTAATACCATCATAGATACCGCTAATACCCAGGTTGAGCTTAATCGCTCATGGGAAGCAATTGAACAAGACATAAGTGCCCAAGAACGTTCGGAAGCTAGGCAAAGACATCCTAGGAATCAACCATAGATTTCTTTTTCCTTCAGTTTTTTGATCTTCTTTTCATGTCCTTAGACCCTTGTTTTTCTAAGAGAAGAAGAGGTTTATCACCGGAAATTAATCCTATTGCTGAAATATGAAGAAGGAACGTTGTGTTGTCAACCCAACAAAGTGCTCTAAGGAGAACTTTGTTTGATTTATCTAGTTCATCTTTCTCTCCCTTAACTATCATTCACAAGATGGCATCTAGTGGTGGCTCTGGTGGCACTAGAGGTGATTCTTCATCTCAACCTTCACCTTCGTCGGTGATTGGTAGCTTATATAGTCACCAAGTCCCTGTCCAATCTACCACAAACCCTGCCAAAGTCATTAAAAAGTATGGGCTTTTTTAGTTTGAAGAAGATGCTACAACTACCACATGGCATGTTTCCTCCCCTCTTAACCTAGCACCTGCTACTCGTCCACTTCCTAAATTCAAAGAGCATCTCCCTAGGTTTTCAGGGAATAACATCGTCACTACGAATGAACACTTGGTGACATTTTCTAATGCCTGTCACAGCATAGGAGCCAATGACAACGATACTTGTATGCACTTATTTGTGAATTCCCTTAAAGGGAAGGTTGCGGTCGATTTCTTTGATCTCCCTCCTAAGATTTTATCTACTTGGGAGGAGTTAGTCTATTGATTCAAATCTACCTATGGGCAATCCAAAAGCCTAGCCGAGCAGTTACAGGAGTACACTAACATCGCTTATAAGGATAGTGAGACTATCAAGTCTTTCAATTTGTGTATCACCAAACTATACAACCAAATACCTGAACTCATTCGACCTCATAACCAATCCGCTTTCATGCATTATTATAATGCATTACCTTCCCCCTATCATCATAGTCTTGAGGAAAAAACCATTGATAACCTTGGTTCCACTCTGCACACTTGTTTAGAGTATGAAGAACAGCTTGAAAGAACAAATCTTCCTAAGGAAGACTCAGTTAAAAAGACAGACATGTCCTTCCTCTTACAGCTTGTACAAGACATGAATAATTGGATGATAGTGTATGAGCTGAAAGGAAATGTCCCCTCTCTTACCCATGGGCTTCATCTTCTTCTGCACCCCCTTTTAGAAATCCAAGTGAAAATAATTTTCATCCTAAAGCTATCATGCTTCGCAGTTGGTGTAACTTTTGAGAGGAACACCATGAGGAAAGTACATGTGAGTTAAGGAAGAGTGTCATACATAAAATCTTTGGTAAGAGACCTAAAAATACTATTGTTGTCCTAGACTTTGCAGAGAAAGAGGATTTTATGATCATAAATACTAGGAATAAATCCTATGCTCCCAAAAGAAAATATGATCCTCCCCGCACTTCTTCTAGCCCAAACTCATCTTCACCAGCTCCTACTGTTCAGGTTCCTAAGGCTCATGACAGTCAAGGAAATACCTCCCCTCTCCCCTCTTCCAAATACAACATTCTAAATTAGTTGGTCAACATTAAAGCAAATGCAACCCTCCTGGACATGGTTGTCGTCCCTGAACAATAGAAGCATCTAAAAAATTTCATGGAAGAAAAAGATTATGTTGTATCCAACCTCTCTAAAGAGGTATATGAAGAGTATTCGTCTGTAAATAAAGTAGGTGTACATAACTTTAGACACCCTGTTAAAAACCCCCCGTTTTATTTTTCTGTAAAGATTATGGATAAGATTGCCCATTGTTGCCTCATTGACGATGGTTCGGGCCCAAGTGTAATGTCGAAGATTATTATGGAAGAGCTAGGCTTGTCTTGTACAAATGAAAATTCCATAAGCATGCTCTCTTATAATAGTCTACAAAAAACGACCATAGGTGAAATCGAGGATGTGACCTTTGTTTTGTGCTCGCACCCTGAGATAAGGACAACTCTTAATATTCAGGTAATTGATATGCCAGTGAGTAATTGCTCGATCATCTTAGGAAGAGATTGGCAAGCTTTGATGGGTGGATACCTCTCACTCAATGGGACATACTTATATGTTCCTCAGAATGGTAAAAAAATCATAGTCCTAAGAGAGGGAAGAATTTCACCTTACATAGAAAGTGTCCCACAGCCTAATCTGAATTATGTCGAGGAAGACCTACGAGTGTATTCCATCTTTGCTGATGAGGACAACATTACCTTGGAACAAATCGACTTAGACGATGGGATGTGGCATATGCACTTTGATGGTTCATGCTCCAATGAAGAAAACAGAGCTGGTATTATCTTGTACTCTCTTGAGGGGAAAAATTCATGACTTTTCCTATAGGTTAGAGTTTGCTTGCACAAACAATGTCACTGAATTTGAAGCATTACTGTTAGGTATTGAAAATGCCTATAATCTGGGTTGTGGTCACCTTACAATTTTTTGGGATTCTGAACTTGTTGTAAACCATGTACGTAAGATATACTCCCCTAGCAACAAGTTAATGAAATGCTACACCCAAACTGTTTGGACACTTATCTCGAACTTACTATCTTTCAACATCACTCATGTTAAAAGGGAATTGAACTCAATGGCTGACCGGTTAGTTGTTTTTGCAGCCTCTCCTACTCAAAAACTTCTGCCACAAAGACCTAACTGTACCTTTCAATCTATGTATCTTCCACACATCCCTGACAATATAGAGTCATGGCAGGTCTTCCCTAGTGATGAGAGCATCTGTGCTTTCATTCAAAATGAACCTTATAAGCCTAAGTAAATTATATCAATGGAATATAACAAGATTCCAAAAGGCTTGACTCCTCTAGAAAGTTCATTTTCGTCGAGTGATGTAGGCAACAAAGAGAAACATAAAGAAGAGGAGTAGAAAAGGAAAGTGGGTGAAACCATTTCCTTGAACATTGGAACACCCTAGTCTCCAAAGAATGTTAAAATAGGTGCCCAATGTTCTGATGAAGAAAAATTGAAGTTCGCTAGGCTGCTTGGTGAATTTCAAGATGTTTTGCTTGGTCTTATGAAGATCTTCGTGGTTTTGATCCTGCGCTTATACATCATCCTATTCCTATCAAGGAGGGCATAAAACCAGTTAGGAAAAAACAAAGACCCATTAACCCTGTACTGGAAGCAACTATTTGAAAGGAGTTAGAAAAACTCTTCAAGGATGGGATCATTTTCTCGGTTAAGTATTTTGAGTGGGTTTCAAATTTGGTTCCTGTTTGAAAAACAACTGGTCAAATCAGATTATGCGCAGATTTTTTGCGCATTGAATCGGGGTAGTATGAAAGATCACTTTCCTCTCCCTAATATGGAAATGATTTTGCAGCAAGTTGTAGGGTCACAGATGATGTCCTTACTTGACGATTTTTCTGGTTACAATCAAATCAAGGTAAAAATGGCAGATTAATATAAACCAATTTTATTACTCGTTGGGGCACTTTTGCTTACAAATGTATGCTTTTTGGCTTATCTAATGCAGGTGCCACTTTTCAAAGAGCTATGCAAATAGCTTTTGACGATTTGATCGACAAGATTATTTAGATCTATCTTGATGACTTAACTGTGTACTCTAAAAGCCGATCAGATTATTTTGGTCATCTTAAAAGAGTTCTCATGCGATGCAGGAAATTTGGCATTTCTCTAAATCCTTATAAGTCTATTTTCGGTGTTACCAAGGGAAAACTCCTTGGACACATTGTCTCTGATTCAAGAATAAGCATTAATCCCGAAAGGATTGCTTCTATCCTAAATCTGCCTGCTCCCAGTTCCAAGAAGGAGGTTCAAGCTTTTATGGGTGTTATTAACTTTGTCCGTAGGTTTGTTCCTGATTTTCCTATGATGTTCAAGCCAATTCATATTCTGCTTAAGCAAGATCGTTCCTTTTCTTGGATAGATGATGTCGAAAATGCTTTTGTAGGGATTAAGAAAGCAATAAATTCCACACCGGTTTTGGAGAAGCCAGATTTTGAGAAAGAATTTATGATATATACTAATGCCACAGAGGAAGCAGTTTCTGCTATCCTCGTGCAAGGTGATGACCAAGGTAACAAAAAACCACTGGCTTACATGAATCAAAGCTTGTTTGATGATGAGTTTAAATATTCTTTTATTGAAAAACATGCTTTCGCTCTTGTTAAAGCTATTGAATTTTTTTTCCACTTCATCTTAGGAAAGCACACGTTGGTAAAAGTCCCTTTACCCATTGTCAATTTTTTTCTCTCAAAGACTTATCTTTTAGGGAAGCTTTCACATTGGCTTGCCAAGATCTAGGAGCATGATTTAACTATCGTGACTTCTAACACCATCAAGGGACGTGAATTATCCTTTCACTTAGCTCAGCATGTTGAAACTAATGAAGAAATTGATGAACATGATAGTTCTCTATCAACACTGTTCTACATTGATAATCAAATCCTTCCTGTGTCTGAACATCCTTGGTATAAAAATTTGGTTTACTATTTGCAAAATCAAAGATGTCCAGATAACTTAGACACTCATCAAAGAAGAAGGCTCTGTCTCCAATTTACTAGATACGTCATTATAGGATACTTATTGTTTAGAATATTTACCGATGTTATGTTTCTTCGTTGTGTAAACAATGAGGAATCACATAAACTGTTGCAAGAAAATCATGGTTCTTCAGATTCTGTTATTCATGTAGGAGGTCATTTTTCTGCTAAAACCACTGCTTTTAAGATTATCAGAAAAGGATACTATTGGCCTTCAATCTTTCGTGATTCTTATGTTTTTTCGAGATCTTGTGACAAGTGCCAGAAATTTGTTGGGAAAGAACGCCTTTCAGCCATGCCCTTACAACCTGTCCTCCCAGACTTTCCTTTTTAAAATTGGGTTTGGACTTTATTGGTCCTATTAATCCTTCGTCTTCAGCAGGACAAGTCTTTATCTTGACAACCAAAGACTATTTTACAAAATGGACTGAAGTTGTCCCACTTAAAAATTCGCAGGATGAGCAACTAATTTCTTTCCTTGAAAATAATATTTTTTCCAGATTTGGTCTTTCTTTGGAAATTATTACAGACAATGGTCCCGCTTTTATTTCTGCTAAGCTGACCCAATTTTTAGCTAAGTTGGGGGTTAAACATTTTACCTCATCAGCTTATTACCCCCAAGGAAATGGGCAAGCCGAGTCTACTAACAAGAATCTAGTAAGAATCATCAAAACGCTCGTCGAAGATAAGCCTCGTCAATGTCACACTCTCCTCACTTACACCCTTTAGGCAGATCGAACTACCACCAAGGTGAGCACTGGTTGCACTTCTTTCAAGCTTGTTTATGGTCAATAATATATTTTGCCTATTGAACTGGAACTTTCCTCCTTAAGGTTAATGCTACAGGTCGAAGAATTAAATTTTTTCTGATGTTTCTCAAAGAATGAATGCACTTTTGGCTTTAGAGGAGAAAAGGATGTTTACCTTGGGTAATATAAAAAGAAGAAAACAAACTATTAAAAAATATTTCAACAAGAGTGGCAAGGCTGTCAAGTTTAAAGTCAATGAGAAGGTACTGCTGTGGGATTCAGTTCATGCTGATAGAGGAAGACATTCAAAGTTTCAAAAATTATGGTTGGGTCCTTTTAAGATCGCTTTTGTCCTAGGTGCAAATTCTTATATTGTAAAGGACTTACTAGAGAGATTGTTTTCCTACAACACTAACGGTTCCCACTTAAAACATTACGTGGAACCAACTTGAAGAGTTTAATGATGTTTGGAATGTTTCTGTATTATAGTAGTTTCCATTTCTGCTTATATCAATTTTGTTGTTTCATTTCTGTTATGACATTTCTTGCTTTTGTTCTTTTGACTTTAATTTTTGTTAAAAATAAAATGTTGGATTAGTTTTGCCACAACGACACTTCTGCAAAGTATTGTTAGTCAATAAAAATCAAGATTACACAACTGTCATGATGTTCCCCTTGAAAGCATCATTGAATTTGTTATCTGCTTTCACTGTTGTTTTATGAGATAGTTGGTTTTATCCTGTATCTGTTTTCCTTTTCTTCATCCATTTTGAGATTCAAAAGAGCAGGTTGGAATTTTTTTTCTGCTTGAAGTCAAGAACAATTTTTAGTTGAATGATTATGCTTACAGGGATAAACCCCCTCATACTTAACACTTTCCATGAGTTATTCCCAAATTCCTGGTCATTTCTCCATTAAATCCACTCACTTCCCCCTGTTTCATGATCATTTTGATTTTTATCTTCTTGATCTGATGTTAGTTGGTCTGCGAATCCAAACATTCTAAGTTCTGTTGGCAACAATAATATAATTGTTATTTTTATTAAAAAATCTACATAGCTGCCTACACAGGGTCATGAAATTTCATTACTCTTCATGAACAATTTTCGAAACCACAGTTGTAAATCGTCGCTTTTTACCTATCGTCTATTCATGCTTCGTTTTCATGATTGAAAGCATGAAAACTCGCGACTGCAATTACCATTTTGTTTTAAAATTTCATTGAAGGCAAATTGTTTATTTAATTTGTTATGGAGTTTTGATTCCTTGCCATGAAGATATTGCCCTCTTTGTTTTTGACCCTTTCAATTCTAAGCATGCCTAAGAGATTGATAGTTTTAATGAACAAAAGACCCCCACCTTTTTATTTTCTTTGTATGGTGTTGGTTTGACCTTTGATTACATTTCTTTCACAAAACTCTTGATTTTTCGATTTTTTGATCTACCCAAACCTTGCAATTAAACTCATGATGCGTGCACTTATGTTTGTTTTAAGTTCTTTGTTCCTAGCTCGTACTCAATGCCAAGGTGGCATACGATTTGCAGACTGCCATTACTTCTTAGGATGGTCTCGGGTTTCACAAACCTCTTCGCATGCGTTTTGGTTAAACGACTATCCCATCGTATTAGTTTTTGCACCATTTATTGTTGGGCTCGGGGTTATGGCTCTGTTTCATTTTCACAAACCCTACCTGTATGTTGTGCTTTGATTACCCTCCCGTCCAGTATGGCTCCTGTTGTAAGAATTGAACCAAATGGTATCCAAACCCTGCTCTCATACGACGATGCTAGGGAGGATTTGGAAAGAAATGGCTGGCATGTTTTCATCAGGAAGTTTCAGGGTTTTAATCTTCGGGTTGCCCAAGAATTCGCCTTATCCTTTGATGGTTGTAGGGCGAAAGTTGGTGATGTGCAATTGGAGGTTACCGAGGAGTTCCTGAATCAAGCCACAGGATTGCCAGTGAGTGGTCATAAATGGTTTAAAAACGCGAAAGTGGAGGAAGTCCCTTGGACCCTGCTATTTACGTCTCGGAAGATAACAAGTTGTGATAGAGGTATGCCAATTTCGTTCTTAAAAGCTCGGTGGCATGATTTACTTGTTGTGGTAAAGCAATTTGTTACATGTGAGGGACAGTTTGGGCTTGTATTTTTGTATCATTTACGCTTGCTTATAAGTTTTATGGGTTTCCCTTTGAACATGCCATATTACTTACTCAGAAGTCTATATAAAATGGGGAAAAGATATAAGAAACAGAGGTCAAACTTTAGTCTTTTTCATCACGGCCTGATTAAAATCATCCTCATACATAAGTTAGAGTCGCAAAATGACTGTTTGGATTCGTTTATAACACGAAATGGTTATGGTAACCCTGAATTGGGAGAAGTAGATAAACTCGTCATTGAGGAAACCCTTGTCCACCCGACGACATCTCTTTCACCTCCCCAGACTTGTGCCTCTTCCCCTAACAGTGAAACCTTGATCTATCCTAAGGTCATTCAATAGGCTAGTAAACAGATTACACATCAAAAGGACTGTGTTAAAATTTTAAGGAAACCTACAGGAAAGAAGTTTAAAAGTAATGTTGATGTCAATTTCAAAAACAAAAGAGTTGGCAAGCTAATTTCTCGAAGTCTTCGAAATAAGACAAACTCTCGTGAAGATGCGATCAGCATGAGTGAGGTTAACAAAAGCTCAGACTCTGAAATTGACAAATTCCTTGTAGAGGAAGACCCTGTGTCATTCGGGCTACACCTTGACCGACCCTATAACTTTGTCGATAATTTGCCTCCTTGTTTGAAAGACAATCCAGAGTTTCCTGGTGTCCAGCTCTGCAATAAATCTACTATCCATATGGAGGGTTCTCCAATCCATAATCTTGTTTGTTCTGATGCAAACGTCACACAGTCACATTGCGATGTTTGTTTATCATGGATCAACAGATACTATACTGATGTCCCATTTCTATAGTCATGGGTTAAGTTTTTAAAAGACCAGGTTGATGTTTTAACAAACGAAAACCACAGGCTTGAATCTATCATCCAAGGGAAGGAGAAGCGTATGAAAACCACAGGTACGTGATATTTAAAAACATAGAGGCAGCTACAACCATCGTTAACTCCAAAGTTTCATGATACGATTTGATTTCATGATTAGAGGTATGATTTTTTTTAATTTAATAGCATGATTGTTGTCATTCTTAAGTTAGATTATTTGGTTTGTTGAATAAACTATTTTTATTTATTAAATTAGCCTGTTTTATTTATTGAATAAAATGAGATTTCATTTACTATTATAACTAGCTACAGAATTGCAAGATTCTGTAGCCAGTTAAGAAAATTTGAATTGTCTAAATTAGTGACAGAAAACATATATGAGATCTTCCTATTTTCTTTTGCTTTCAGGATAATTCAGGGGTCCATGATTTCAAAGTTGATCTGAGGCACTTTTAAGATCTCCTATTCATATCTATGATGTATTCTGAATAAACAGAAATAGACTATTGTTAGTTTTTGGATATTTAGTAAAATCAGGGTGGTTGCATCCCCCTTTATTTTTGAAACAAATTTGATCTCAGGAACATAAACAATTATGTTTCCTGAGACCTTTATAAACCTATCATTTTGTAAACAATGGATCATCTTGGCCTGGGGCTAGAGTATGGATATTTGCACA
>ML808949.1:164739-199868 GCA_009831015.1 Picea engelmannii | reverse complement strand
TTTTTTAATTTAATAGCATGATTGTTGTCATTCTTAAGTTAGATTATTTGGTTTGTTGAATAAACTATTTTTATTTATTAAATTAGCATGTTTTATTTATTGAATAAAATGAGATTTCATTTACTATTATAACTAGCTACAGAATCGCAAGATTCTGTAGCCAGTTAAGAAAATTTGAATTGTCTAAATTAGTGACAGAAAACATATATGAGATTTTCCTATTTTCTTTTGCTTTCAGGATAATTCAGGGGTCCATGATTTTAAAGTTGATTTGAGGCACTTTTAAGATCTCCTAGTCATATCTATGATGTATTCTGAATAAACAGAAATAGATTGTTGATAGTTTTTGGATATTTAGTAAAATCAGGGTGGTTGCATCCCCCTTTATTTTTGAAACAAATTTGATCTCAGGAACATAAACAGTTATGTTTCCTGAGACCTTTATAAACCTATCATTTTGTAAACAGTGGATCATCTTGGCTTGGGGCTAGAGTATGGATATTTTCACACAGACTTGAATGGGACAGAATACATATTACAGCTTTAGCTTTTGTGTATTATGTTTTAGTTTAAGTTATGCTTATCTCAATATGATAATAGATGATGATAGCTTTTTGTCTTCATGATTTATTGTGATTTGAGATAATTATTTTCATATGTTGTCCATATCTCACGTTTCAGATATAATATAGTGTGATCATTATTTCGATACAAATCTGAGATTTATCTCTTATTTCCTATTGAATGTTTAACTACAAGTTTTTACATGAAGATTTATATCATTGTAGTCACTTGTAAATCGTAAGATCACTGTAACTGTGTCTGTTATATGTTCTGTTGTCAAAACTCAATCTCCAGCATATTGTTTCGCATTTGTTCGAAGCAACCTTGAGATTTGTTGCAAGTTTACTTCTCAGATAAGGTGACTGGATATTGGCTATTGTACAGACATTGGATGCATTAACAGGTTAGTCTGTTATTTTATTTCATTTGCTTGTTGACTATAGAAGTCTTTTATATATAGAATGATTTCCACTATCTATAATTTTTTGTTCAATTAAGTAGTTTAATATTTGATTTTATAAATGTATACATCCAAGAAAACAAATCAAAAAATTAAATAGTATTTTCACTTTCTTTATTACTATTGTTAAAGGAACCAATTTACATTCAATTTTTATGGGTTTAGACTAAAATTCATGATTTGTACAGATTGTATATAGAACTATTATACATATATTATTTAAATAAACTGTACATATATATATATATATATATATATATATATATATATATATATATTAGTGATTGTTATTTAGTAAGATATTGTATTTCCTTTAGTTATTTTTGGCTTTCTTTAGAACTTAGATCGGCCAACGGAGCCGCTAAACCCGTCGGAGTGAATTAATCCAAACGGCTTGGGTTAATTAGACAACCCTGGACTAGATTCACTCTCCCAGTTGACGAGCGGTCAGTTTCGCCCGTCAACAAATGGTGCTAGAAGGAGGGCCTGAATACTATTAATGGCACGAGGAGGTCGCAAGACTCCTCCCCCACCTACCCGCTTACCTATAGTAACAAGAAGTCATTCAAACGACAACATTGTCCCTCAAACAACAACCACATCAAACGACAATCCACAGATCACCGTTGAACCAGTAACTCCAAACCCCCTAGGGTCTGATGTACAAGAAATTGTTCGTCAATCCCTCAGAAGAACGCACAGTGCCTTTGCCCGTATCAGACAACCAGGTCGGCCTTTGAACCAACCATTAGACTTCTCTGATATCAGGGAGCAACTTGAAGGTACTGATCTTACCTTAAACCCTACGGATCCAGATCATATCCTCACTCCTGCAGCAGGAGGATCTGGTATTCCACCATCATCACCCCCTTCATCTCCTTCTTCTTCTGGAGAAGAATCATCAGACGAAGGTAGTTCCTCATCTCAGCCTTCGACACCACCCACACCTATGGAAAATCCAAACAATCTCGCCAGACCTTGGCTCGATCAAGATGCAGTGGCCATACCTGGGCCCCAACATCCTTTACCTAAACATCCGGAGAAATGGCTCCCTAAATTTGACCCAGAATCCAAGCAGATTGCTAAAGATCATATCAAAAAATTCATGCTAGCCATTAGGCTCCGTAGTGTTGAACACGAAGACGTAGTATGTAGGATTTTTTCCTACACCTTTGAAGGCAATGCCTCTACTTGGTACTTTTCCCAACAACCCCACACCATCATCTCATGGGATAGATTCGAGTCTTATTTCCTTGAGAAATTCGGAGACGAAAAATCTCCTGAAGTTCTAGTTATGGAACTCTCTAGTTTAAAGATGAACCCCAAAGAAAAGATAAAAGACTTTAATCAAAGGTTCCTGACATTAAAGAATCGAATCCCCATGGACTCAATGCCTGCCGAAAATCTTATCGTCGCATACTACACGAAAGCCTTACATCAAAACATAGCCATTTGGGTAAAAAGGTCCAAGAAAGCCAGATTGTTAGAAGCCTTCGAAGAGGCGAGTCAAATCGAGAAAGATATTCTTAGCCTAAAAGACAATACCTGTAACGAGGCAGAGACTATTTCATCCTCCAAGAAGAAAATCGAAATCCTTCCTAGACCTCCCCAAAATAAAACTCAACCAGATAATTCGGATCTAGAAAACTTACAGAAGGTCGTTCAGAAATTGTCTAATCAAGTTATAGATTTGAAAAGATCGGCCGAAGAAGCTTATTCAAGCAAAGGGCCTTACAAACCCCCTTTTAGAAAGTCTTTTCCCACAAACTGGCCTAACTCAAATTCTGAAGGATTAAACCTAGAAAGATTACAATTCGCTATTCAGACGATTCTAGAAGCACATGATAACTTGATTCCTCCCAAGATTCCTGAAGAAGTAGTTGAACAAGAGATAGTGGAAGAGGACGAATCCTCCCCAAACATTTTTGGACATTTTTCGGATAACATTTTTCAAGCTAATTTCGAAACAGTGCATCCTTACAATACCAGGAGCAAGACAACAAATACGTCTTCTTCTGAAATTGTAACTAATGCACCTCCAAAACAGTCTAAATCAATTGAAACTAAACATAATTCAACAGCCCCAAGTTTAGATTATGATTTGATTGAGGATATAAAAAAACTTAGGGCTAACATTTATGTTTACGAATTATTAAAATTCCCTTTTCTTTTGCAAAAGATGCTGCAGAAAATAGCAAAAACAACAATCCGAACAACAAGAAGGTTGCTGAAAATAGCCCCAAAACACCTCAAAAGGTCTCCGCCAAAACAACGTCAGAGCCTTCTGATAAAAGAGACCTTGCTGTAAAAAGTGTAACAAATGTAGATAAACTAGTTTCAGGGGCTGCGATTAAAAAACAACAAACTTCTGTTGTTAATACTCGCAGAAATGTCCCTCCCTTTTTGTTAACTTTTGAAATTTTCAATAGGAATGTACATAAATGTATGATAGATTCAGGACCATCATCAAACGTAATGCCTTGGTCTGTCTGTAGAAAAATTAATGCCAAAGTTCAACCGTCCAGCCTAAAAATTATTCACCTTGATCGAACTAGTGTTAAAGTGATATGCAAATTAAAAAATGTGCTTATCAGTTTATCATCTAATACTAAAGTCCATCAAGTTATTGATATCATTGTCGTAGATATCCCATAAGTATATGGTTTTTTTTTAAGTAGAGATTGGTCTGAACAACTACATGGCTATTTTGCAACGGATTGCTCTCACTTGTGGCTGCCCGAGAACGGAAAGCCTAACAGAATCAAGGTAAATCGTGAGTGTTATCTTAACTTCATTGTAACCGATTTAAATGATCCTAATGAACCATTCACTGCTTCCGCCAATTCACCTGAAATACAGGGGATGGACACTTTTTTCGGCAATTTCATTGCTGAAACTTCTACCATTACTAACCTAGAACAACAATCCGAAATTATGACTTGCATGCAGTCAACAACTTTCTCTCAGTGGTCACATGCACCTCACAAAAATCAAATCTGGTCTCTTTACTTCGATGGGTCAAAATCTAAGGAAGGAGCTGGTGCAGGGTGCGTTCTCATTGATCCAGCAGGTAACAAAACTTTGATTGCTTGCCAGTTAGAATTCGAATGCACAAACAATACGGCTGAATACGAGGCACTCCTGCAAGGTCTCAGAAAAACACTAGATTTGAACATTCAGAATTTGACTGTCTTTGGTGATTCAGAAATCGTGGTTAGACAGGTAAAAAATTCTATCCACTGTTTATCTCCACACCTGAAAAGCTATTAGACGGAGGTATGGAATTTAATGAACAAGTTTTCTGCGTTTAACATAAATTCTATTCCTAGATTGAATAATTATGAGGCTGATTTGTTAGCTAACGTCGCCTCAAAACTTTTTCCTGCAGAAGGCTTATCTCCGAATGCATTTTTCGTCGAGTTGTTGTTCAGACCATCCGTCCCGGAAAACATCGCCAATTGGAGAGTCTTCGATGACGATCAACAGATTATCAGTTTTATGCACATGGAAGAGACTTTCCAGGGCGCAATTATCGACGAAGGTACCCACGACGAAAACCTTCACGATTTTACAGTAATACCAGATCCAAGATCCCCGGAGTCTGCATCGGACATGGTAAACTCTATCCCAAAATCTGTGGTTAGATTAGAAATTTTTTATGATCTTCACGATAAGTTCAGAAAATCATTGAATTGTAAAACGAATAGTTCTTCCTTGATACATGAAAAAGTAAATTTAGGAAATAAAGATAACCCACAGTGCATCAATTTGGGGTTGGGATGTTCTGAGCAAGAAAAGATGACATTTATTAAGTTGTTTAAGAAATTCAAAGATGTCTTTGCCTGGATGTACGACGACCTAAAGACCTTTGATCCTAACATCATACAACACATTATTCCCATGAAACCCCAGACCCAACCTTTTCAATAAAAGTTAAGAAAGATGCACCCGAAATTGAACCAACAGTCAAGAAAGAATTAAACAAACTCTTGAATGCTAAAATAATCTTCCCAGTAAGACATACATAGTGGGTCTCTAATCTTGTCCCTGTAAGGAAGAAGAGTGGTGAAATCCGACTATGTGTCGATTTTCGAAATTTAAACCGAGCGTCTGATAAAGACAACTACCATGTCCCTCCCATGGAGCAGATCCTTCAACAAGTATCTGGTTCTGAAAGATTATCCTTGTTGGATGATTTTTCAGGGTATAACCAAGTCCTTATGTCTCCCCCAGACCAGCTCAAAACTACTTTCCGTACTTCGTGGGGTACCTACGCTTATAGGAAGATGCCCTTTGGGCTCATAAATGTCGGTGCCACTTTTCAGAGAGCGATGGATATCGCTTTCCGCGGTTTAATCAATCAATCTGTAGTAGTTTACCTAGATGACGTCATTGTCTTATCAAAAAATAAAGGAGATCATCTAGCCCATCTAAGATCTGTTCTACAACGATGTCGTAAGTACGACATTTCTTTAAATCCTAAAAAATCTGTCTTCACAGTAGAACAAGGTAAGTTCCTCGGATTCATTGTATCAAATGAAGGGATGATTATTGACCCTCAAATGACTCAAGTCATTTTAAAACTGCCCCCTCCCTCTTCAAAAAAGTCCATGCAGTCTTTCTTAGGTAAGATAAACTTTGTTAGGAGGTTCATCCCCAGTTTTTCAGAAATGGTCAGACCATTACAAAATTTAATAAAAAAGGATGTGCAATACCATTGGGTACCTTCAGAAAGTCAGGCTTTTGACTCAATAAAAAAGGCTATAGTAGACGCTCCTTCTCTAATGAGCCCTTATTTTTCGCGAGACTTCACCCTCTACACGTTTGCCTCTGATCGATCTTATGCTGCTGTCCTAACCCAAAAGAATGTTGAAAACAATGAAGTCCCAATTGCCTTTATGAGCTCAGCCTTCAAGGGAGCAAAACTTAATTACCCAGCAGTAGATCAGCAGGCCTATGCCATTTTTAAAGCGGTAAAACACTTACGATCTTATCTACTGAAATCTAGGACGAAAATCATTGTCCCTTACCCTGCTGTTAGAAATTTGTTAGTGCAGAAAGAACTAGGTGAAAAAAGGGCAAATTGGGTCACATCCTTACAAGAATATGACATAGAAATCACCGCAGCACAAATTGTTAGAGGCCAAGGTTTATGTAAGTTGGTTGTTGATTCAGCTATAGGACAGCAAAATGAAATTGATATGTTAATTCCAGATCAGCACGATCAAAATCAAATCTGTTGTGCACAAAACTTTACTAGTCCCTGGTATGACGACATCAAATTTTGTCTTATACACGGATCAGCTCCCCGTCACCTTGATCCAAAAAAGAGGAGAGCACTAAGATTAAAATCTGTTTCTTTTCAGTTGATTAACGGTATTTTGTTTTGCCAAAATTTCGATGGAATACTTATGCGTTGTCTTGAAAAAGATGAAGCAGAAAAATTCTTATTGGAATTACATGTAGGGGAAGCTGGTGGGCATTTTGGTGGAGACACCACCGCCCACAAAGTATTAAGAGTAGGTTATTACTAGCCTACCCTTTTCAAAGACGCCCATGTCTTGTGCCGCAAGTGTGTAATCTTTCAAAAGACGTCTGGATGAGTGCAGAAACCAACATTCCCGCTACAACCAGTTTCGGTAGACTCCCCTTTTCAACAGTGGGGCCTGGATATTATAGGTCCAATCAATCCGGCCTCCTCGCAACAGCATAAATACATCATAACAACCACAGATTATTTCACCAGATGGTCCGAGGCTGCCCCATTAAAAGCTGTAAACACCAGCCAGGTAATATCCTTCCTGAATTCAAATATTATCACTCATTTCGGTATTCCTGAATGCCTAGTATTTGACAATGCTTCCTATTTTTCATCTCTTGAAATGAGTGATTTCACTCTAGAAAAAGGAATAAAATTAAAGTACTCTTCTAGCTATTACCCCCAAGGCAATGGTTTGGCGGAATCAACTAATAAAAACCTGATCAAAATCATCAAGAGAACGGTCTCCGAAAACCATAAAAACTGGCATAACGCACTATTGAACGCAATCTGGGCTGACAGGGGAACTCCTAAAACTGCTGTTGGTAATTCTCCATTTTTTCTCGTTTACAGTAGGGAAACGATTCTTCCATCGCATGTCCTTCTTCCATCTCTGCAGTTATCGCAGAAGGTGCAAGAAGAAGACTGTCCTCCCTTGGAGAGCTGGATTAACGCTTTGCTAAAGTTAGAGGAAGTAAGGGCTCAAGCAAAACGAAAATTGGATCAACATCAACTCATTGTCAAAAACTGGTTTGATTCCAATTCTGCCTCTGACAGAAATTTTGAGGTAGGCGATCTTGTCCTTAAGTGGGACAAACCTCATGAGGGAAAAGGAGAGCATACTAAGTTTCAAAACTTGTGGTTGGGGCCATTTTTAATTGCTGAGAAACTAGGTCCCAGTTCCTTTTGCCTGCAGAATTTAGAGGGACAGCCAGACACCTTCCCGGTGAATGGCCAAGCTCTCAAAAAGTACTTTACCTGATGACTCTTCCATACATATTTTGTAAATATTTTATGTTTTTCCTTGCTGTTTGTTTTTCTTTTCATGTTTGTTTCTGTTTTCATTTCTTTTTAATCGGTCTTTCCTTTTTGAAACACACATGCTTGCACCACGGGCCAGCTCAGACAAATAAAACATAATACTTCCCCTCGAAAATAACTGTTAAAAGTTGTTAGAACATTAATTGTTGTTTTTCTCTGAAATTGTAGCCTCGTTAAAGATGACTTTTTGTTTGAAAAGCGTTTTCTCGGTTTCAATCTGCAATTGAAAGTATTCACGACCATCTATAAAAATCTTTTTACGCTGTCCCTGTTCTTTAAGAGAGAAACTCAACGATGTCTCCCTGTTCTTGAATGTTGGTTTTATTAATGAACTATTTTTTTGGATCTGGATGAAGGACAACACGCAAATTTTTAAGGTCTGTGACATATCAAGATGTGTTAAAAACTGGAATTTTCAGCGTCACCCCGCTCTATTGAATATCTTTAAAAACTATAATATGAATAAACTCTCAGAGAGTTGTGGGAAGTGTTTGTAAACCTGCTAGGACACTGAACATGTCTACTGGCAGCGGGTAAATGCATGCATGACGCCAAGATAACTTCGCCGGGGCACTGAACAGGCCCGCTGGCAGCGAAGCAATGTCAGGTAAAAGAAAATTCTCAGATATGAATTTCGTTTTGGCCCTAAGCATCCTTCGTTCCGATCTGAATTTTCTTGACAGGATACAGAAGTTAGAGTGGGTTAATTGACATCCCTGTCGAGGCTATGAACGCCTACTAGCAGCAATGGCTCTGTCAACAGTATTGAAGATTTTAACTTAACATCGTGACTTTGTTTTGCCAAGTTTGTCACCAGTTTTTGTTTCTTTAAAAATAAAAGTTATCTGAAACTGGACTGCGTTATGATTATTTGAGATGTTCAAATGACTTTTCGGTTGTTCTTCGATTTGAAGTTTTTCAGATTTTTCTAACCTAAACTCGTTCGTGTAATAGAGATAACTGCTTCTCCGAGCATGTCTCCATTGTTGGCAGCAATAATATAATTGTTATTTTTATTAAATAATATACATAGTTGCCTACACAGGGTCATGAAATTTCATTACTCTTCATGAACAGTTTCCGAAACCACAATTGTAAATCGTCTCTTTTTACCTATCGTCTATTCATGCTTCGTTTTCATGACTGAAAGCATGAAAACTCGCAACTGCAATTACCATTTTGTTTTAAAATTTCATTGAAGGCAAATTGTTTATTTAATTTGTTATGGAGTTTTGATTCCTTGCCATGAAGATATTGCCCTCTTTGTTTTTGACCCTTTCAATTCTAAGCATGCCTAAGAGATTGATAGTTTTAATGAACAAAATACCCCCACCTTTTGATTTTCTTTGTATGGTGTTGGTTTGACCTTTGATTACATTTCTTTCACAAAACTCTTGATTTTTCGATTTTTCGATCTACCTAAACCTTGCAATTAAACTCATGATGCGTGCACTTATGTTTGTTTTAAGTGCTTTGGTCCTAGTTCATACTCAATGCCAAGGTGGCATATGATTTGCAGACTGCCATTACTTCTTAGGATGGTCTCGGGTTTCACAAACCTCTTCGCATGCGTTTTGGTTAAACAACTATCCCATCGTATTAGTTTTTGCACCGTTTATTGTTGGGCTCGGGGTTATGGATCTGTTTCGTTTTCAAAAACCCTACCTGTATGTTGTGCTTTGATTACCCTCCCGTCCAGTATGGATTCTGTCGTAAGAATTGAACCAAACGATATCCAAACCCTGCTCTCATACGACGATGCTAGGGAGGATTTGGAAAGAAATGGCTGGCATGTTTTCATGAGGAAGTTTCAGGGTTTTAATCTTCGAGTTGCCCAAGAATTCGCCTTATCCTTTGATGGTTGTAGGGAGAAAGTTGGTGATGTGCAACTGGAGGTTACCGAGGAGTTCCTGAATCAAGCCACAGGATTTCCAGTGAGTGGTCATAAATGGTTTAAAAACGCGAAAGTGGAGGAAGTCCCTTGGACCCTGCTATTTACATCTCGGAAGATAACAAGCTGTGATAGAGGTATGCCAATTTCGTTCTTAAAATCTCGGTGGCATGATTTACTCGCTGTGGTAAGGTAATTTGTTACATGTGAGGGACGGTTCGGGCTTGTATTTTTGTATCATTTACGCCTGCTTATGAGTTTTATGGGTTTCCCTTTGAACATGCCATATTACTTACTCAGAAGTCTATATTAAATGGGGAAAAGATATAAGAAACAGAGGTCAGACTCTAGTCTTTTTCATCACGGCCTGATTAAAATCATCCTCATACATCAATTAGAGTCACAAAATGACTGTTTGGATTCGTTTATAACACGAAATGGTTATGGTAACCCTGAATTGGGAGAAGTAGATAAACTCGTCGTTGAGGAAACCCTTGTCCACCCGACGACATCTCTTTCACCTCCCTAGACTTGTGCATCTTCCCCTAACAGCCAAACCTTGATCTATCCTAAGGTCATTCAACAGGCTAGTAAGCAGATTACACATCCAAAGGACTGTGTTAAAATTGTAAGGAAACCTACAGGAAAGAAGTTTAAAAGTAATGTTGATGTCAATTTCAAAAACAAAAGAGTTGGCATGCTAATTTCTCGAAGTCTTCGAAATAAGACAAAATCTCGTGCATATGCGATTAGCATGATTGAGGTTAACGAAAGCTCAGACTCTAAAATTGACAAATTCCTTGCAGAGGAAGACCCTGTGTCATTCGTGCTACACCCTGACCGACCCTATAACTTTGTCGATAATTTTCCTCCTTGTTTGACAGACAATCCAGAGTTTCCTGGTGTCCAGCTCTGCAATAAATCTACTATCCGTATGGAGGGTTCTCCGATCCATAATCTTGTTCGTTCTGATGCAAATGCCACACAGTCACAGTGCGATGTATGTTTATCATGGATCGACAGATACTATACTGATGTCCCGTTTCTACAGTCACGGGTTAAGTTTTTAAAAGACCAGGTTGATATTTTAACAAACGAAAACCACAGGCTTGAATCTATCATCCAAGGGAAGGAGAAGCATATGAAAACCACAAGTCATGTGATATTTAAAAACATAGAGGCAGCTACAGCCATCGTTAACTCCAAAGTTTCATGATACGATTTGATTTCATGATTAGAGGTATGATTTTTTTTAATTTAATAGCATGATTGTTGTCATTCTTAAGTTAGATTATTTGGTTTGTTGAATAAACTATTTTTATTTATTAAATTAGCCTATTTTATTTATTGAATAAAATGATATTTCATTTACTATTATAACTAGCTACAGAATCACAAGATTCTGTAGCCAGTTAAGAAAATTTGAATTGTCTAAATTAGTGACAGAAAACATATATGAGATCTTCCTATATTCTTTTGCTTTCAGGATAATTCAGGGGTCCATGATTTCAAAGTTGATCTGAGGAACTTTTAAGATCTCCCAGTCATATCTATGATGTATTCTGAATAAACAAAAATAGACTGTTGTTAGTTTTTGGATATTTAGTAAAATCAGGGTGGTTGAATCCCCCTTTATTTTTGAAACAAATTTGATCTTAGGAACATAAACAATTATGTTTCCTGATACCTTTATAAACCTATAATTTTGTAAACAGTGGATCATCTTGGCCTGGGGCTAGAGTATGGATATTTGCACACAGACTTGAATGGGACATAATACATATTATAGCTTTAGCTTTTGTGTATTATGTTTTAGTTTAAGTTCTTCTTATCTCGATATGATAATAGATGATGATAGCTTTTTGTCTTCATGATTTATTGTGATTTGAGATAATTCTTTTCATATGCTGTCCATATCTCACGTTTCAGATATAATATAGTGTGATCATTAATTCGATACAAATCTGAGATTTATCTCTTATTTCCTATTGAATGTTTAACTACAAGTTTTTACAAAAAGATTTATATCATTGTAGTCACTTGTAAATCATAAGATCACTGTAATTGTGTCCATTATATGTTATGTTATCAAAACTCAATCTCTAGCATATTGTTTCGCATTTGTTCGAAGCAACCTTGAGATTCGTTGCAGGTTTACTTCTCATATAAGGTGTCTGGATATTGGCTATTGTACAGACATTGGATGCATTAACAGATTAGTCTGTTATTTTATTTCATTTGCTTGCTGACTATAGAAGTCTTTTATATATAGAATGATTTCCACTATCTATAATTTTCTGTTCAATTAAGTAGTTTAATATTTGATTTTATAAATGTATACATCCAAGAAAACAAATCAAAAAATTAAATAGTATTTTTGCTTTCTTTATTACTATTGTTAAAGGAACCAATTTACATTCGATTTTTATGGGTTTAGATTAAAACTCGTGATTTGTATAGATTGTATATAGAACTATTATACATATATTATTTAAATAAACTGTACATATATATATATATATTTAGATGTACATATATATTTTAGTGATTGTTATTTAGTAAGTTATTGTATTTCCTTTAGTTATTTTTGGCTTTCTTTAGAACTTAGATTGGCCAACGGAGCCGCTAAACCCGTCGGAGTGAATTAATCCAAACGGCTTGGGTTAATTAGACAACCCTGGACCAAATTCACTCTCCCAGTTGACGAGCGGTCAATTTCTCCCGTCAACAAGTTCTTAATATGTTGGAAATAAATTTCCTTGTGGAGTCACCAGTTTGTTGACGATTAAAATCGTAACGATGAATTCCGCCTGCAAGGTATTGCTAAAGACCTATTATTTAACTATGTTAATAATATAATACTAGTAGGTGGGACCCCCTTGTAGACTAGAGGCGCAAGGATAGACATATCACACATTTTGTTATTTTTGTTTTGATGTTGCCTACACAGTCCTACATTTTTTACGTTGAGGTCTTGGTTTCATTTGACATGATAACAGGTGGATGATGCATTTTTGTGGAAATCTTTTGCGATACAAAATAGTTCTATGATTATGAGGAGCATGTTATTTATAGTTGCTCTGATTTTTCCTTTTCACTAATCCTTGTGATCGATTACCTAGCCACATATATGTAAGAGATATTTTAGTGGTATCATAATCAAAACAAAGAAAAAAACTTATGAAAAAATCCTAAAAGGAAAGAAGTTATATGTTCGAGCTATGATAAGAGATTATATGCAAATTCGAATGGAAAAGTTAAAGGATATTAATGTTAGTCCTAACTATTATGCTATTGTTGGTTAGTAGACTATGGGAATTTCATTAAATTTGAATGGGCGCATATAGCATTGCAATATGGTATGGAGTTATGGCAAGGGTTAACGTGTAAATGATATTGGGTGGTGCACTATGCAATGGATATCTTCGTAGATTTCACAATGGTTTGGCATTGAATACATGGTTTAATTGATTGGTGAATGTAATGCTTGTTGTGATGTCTCATAGTTCGAATTGAATAGGCCAGGTGATGGAAGTGACGTGCATTTATTGCACGTCACTCCATACTCCCCCTATCGGTCGTCACCCTAGCATTGTTCCATTGTTACATTTTTCGCTCTGTTGGTTGTGAAGCTCCGCATTTTCAGGCTCTTGGAAGAAAGAAGGCTCGGCCAACTCGCCATTTAAGCATTTTTCTATAGGTATGATTCTTTTTCTCTCTATCCATGAGGTATTCGTTATTGTATGAACAAATGATGGCTCAGTGATGCTTGGATTCTGTGTGTTCTTGAGTTTTTCGACTGTGTAGTTGTGTGTTATAGCTCTCTGTGATGACTGTAAAATTTTTCGGATTGCAAGTAAAAGAATTGGGCATTTTAAGTTGTGCATTGATTGGTTTCTCGATCAGTTTAGTATTGGGATGGGTCTTTGTGGAAATATAAGTGAATGGTGGTACATATGGCTCTGCGTTGATGATGGAGGGATTTCATTCTATGTATTACCGTCGGTTAGTTCGTTCCCTCACAGTCATGATTGTAACCCTTACCCAATCACAGAGGGATTGCCAACAATTGCTGTGTTATTTCTTCAAACCCTGAGTCATGATCGTTGGCTCGTTCTTATTGTCTTTTCACTGAAGTATCCCAAGATTTAGTCTTGGGTGGCCCTAACATTAATATACGCCTGTATGCTTGTGTTTTGATACAAGTTTTAGCTCGACGTTATGTCAAAAGGATGTGTGCGTCCTCACTGGTGTTGTTGTCAAGTTGTTCAGCTCTTAAGTAATGGATAGAGATGTTGTATCTATGTGTTTTCTTTTAATAACTGCCATTGTTCAATTAAATTTTGCCTCTCCTCTGCAAGTGTTAAACGCACTATGTGCACTGGCTATTTTACCCTAACTTTCTTTGCTCTCTTCGGGCACCTTTGGTTTATCAGTGAAATGGTTATGGAGTTCTTAAAAAAAAAGAAACACGCTCTATCGTCGAGTCTCTGTCTCGTCCTTCTGATTGGTTGAACAAATAAAAATGGAAACATACACTTCTATACAATTGAGATTTGTCTTCTTTTCATTATGGTTTCACTCGCTGTGTTTTTTACAGTGTGGTCTTGATTGCATATGGAGACACCTGTGTGATTTTTGCTAGGCCCGATCAGGGTTATGGCCAGTTTTAAAAAAAATGATGCATGTGTGGTTGGTTATGTTCGCTTCATATATATTATTGGATCATCGTACAGATTACCAATGGTTTTAAAATAAATTTATATCCATAGAGATAGGGCTCGGGGTTTATTGTTTTGGTTGACTGTTGTTTCATTTCAAGGTTTTGTGATTGATATGGTGAAGGTTGTGTATAATCGGGAAAGCTTTGAAGTCTGTTCGCATTTTAAGAAGAGACCTGTGTATATTTTAATTGGACCCGATTGTTAAACAATGAATGTTGATTGTTATCGTGATACACTATGGACTATCAGTGATAGATCACGAGCATATTATCATGCATTTTCTTGATTATTTTAAAAAAAAGAAAGGACCAAGGCTTTGTTTAACATGACTGTTGAATGGAAATGTTGTTTTGTTTATAAGTTATGATTGCACATACTGTTATGAATTGAGAAATTCGGGGAAATTTAATTATTGGAACAACAAACAGTTTGGTACACAATCGAGAAATAATGAATGTTGGTGCTTTTGGATTGATTTTAATACAGAGTTATGATTATTGATTACTTAATTTGTTTTATGAACAGTATCCATTAATTTCCCTTTCATTCTCTCACTTTTTCACACATTACGAATCCCCTCACATTCCCAGATTCACTTTGCATGCCGTGTTCTTAAAATTAAATTAAAATTAAACGGAAACTTTGTATTACAACAATTAAAGGATAACACAAAGATAGGTCAAAATTGATATGATTTTGTTATTGTAACACAATTATTTGTTTAATAATTTTTTGAGCAGTAATCATGATCCAGTCCCTTTCATTTTTTCACTTTTCCGCTCAATACAACCCCCTCAGATATCCCAAAACCCTATTTCACCCCCTGCTCATTGACAAGTATTAAATGATTTTTATGGATTGGATTGCATGGGTCTGATGTGTTTATTGAGCCAAACTTTGTTTCATATTTAAAGAGATGTCATGTATGGTTTGTTTAAGAAGCTAGTTGCTAATAAAATCTGCATATATGATGCGCTTCTTCAGTAGAGGAATCCATGGCCTAAATAACAGGGGTAGAGGGAATTGGAATAGAGGCCCTAGAAGGCCTAGATTTTCGATACATTTTGATGTAGATCCACAAGATTTAAACCAACTCTTCCAAGCTGGATTTTTTAACTGGATTGGACAAGGGGTAGTCCAACCTAGGCCAGAAAGGCCTGCATTCCAATCCCAACATGTCCCTAGTATCCATGTCCCCCCTCATGTCTCATTACAACCTGAAGTCCCTGAAAATGACAGATGGTAAGAGATTATTCACCCAACAGTCTCCCAACATCATGGCTGGCCCAATTTGTCTCTACTCGCTCCTCCTCCACCGGCTAACCCAAATGTCCAAATTTCCCCTACACGCTCACCTGTACAGTCTTCCCACGCAAGCAAGAGAATCAAAACCGAAGCAGACCACACGCATGATAAAGGAAAAGATGATGTTGCCCCCTTCTCTCCCTCTAGTGATTTAGCCAAATCTGTTTCATCCTGCATGCACTTGAGAGATGACTGCTCTCATGTTATCAGTGAGATCAAGCCTAAAGGCTCCACACAACCTAAGGCTAATTCAGAAAATTCAAAGGGAGACAGCAACAACAAAAGGAAAATTACCTCCCAAAGTGGCAAATATGGTTTTTGAGTTATTTTATTATTGATTGTTGAGAACAGTTTACTTCTGAAGTTTTTGGACAGCACACTATTTTTGGATATTTTGGACATTATATTTTTGGATATGGTTTAAAATATCATTGATATTTAATTTTCAAATTATGAGAATGATGATGGGAGCCACAAGGAGGGATGTGTTGATTAATTGACTAGTTATGTTTATTTTTGTTAAGAAACTAAAGGGAGTCACAAGGGGTCCCACCTACTAGTTATTATTTATTAAAGACCCTTATTACGATTATATTAATTTTTCCCCTAAACTAAAAGTTATTTGAGTTTTAGTTAACTTAACTAAAAGAGGTAGTTGGAATACTTCAACTAATTTTGATTGTTTAAAGGCAAAAAGAGAAGGAAGAAGAAGAGGAGGATAGAAGGAGAAAGCATACTAAGTTCTGTTCTTGAGTTTTATTGAGATAGTTCAGTTTTCATTCATTCTTTAATTCATTAAAAGCCTAATTCTCTTTTATGACATCAGGGTCTTATTGTAGACAACAAGATTCAAGGCTGAATTACATCATTCAGACACTTGTTTTTCAAAGGTGTTGATCTATCTTTGATAGTCTGTGTAGACCTATCTGTTTATGAATTAAATTTCATGACTGATAAAGGATATTGTGCAGAGTCGAGTGGGCAACAATCTGTGGCAAGCTGATCCAACTTTTAAAGTTCAATTTTTACTTTCTGTCAGAAGTCCTTTTGCATGGTTTTCATCGGGGACATCTAAGTTTGACTTTGGTCCAGACTCCCTCAGGGATTTTTGTAAAGAGAACGACTCTTTTGGTTTCTTGGAATGAAATAAGCGATTGCTATTCTGTCTCATATGTGTTAATATGTGACTTGGTATTTTTTCTTTTGTCTCCATAATTACTTTTGCATTTGTTGTATTCAGAAAATTATATAAAAATGTTGAATTTTACAGCAATCTCTTATTTATAAGAAAATCAGCCTAAGCCCTTGTAACTAATAGTCATGGATTAGGAAACAAATTTTGAGGCTATAAACATAGG
Source organism: Picea engelmannii (assembly GCA_009831015.1). NCBI lineage: Eukaryota > Viridiplantae > Streptophyta > Pinopsida > Pinales > Pinaceae > Picea > Picea engelmannii. The sequence goes on along the minus strand of ML808949.1, from coordinate 182,986 downwards.
GTGATATTCCCGTATATCTTTCCTTAGCCAAGCAAGATCTGAAAATGCTTGAGTAAGATTATTTTATATCTTTCCTTAACAATCCAATTACTATCAATCTCTTGATTATGAAGGAATTCCCTTCAAATGTGGCCATTTCAATTACTACGGTCATCTGGAAAAGGACTCCTCCCTTCCTCTTAGACAAAAAGGTATGGGTTTGCAAGGAAAATAAGGAATATGAGGTTCAAACCAATCACATTTAAATAAGGTGCAGAATGAGTAAGTCCCATCAAATATCAAAACTTTGGTTTCAACACCAGAGGTGGACCAAATAGGAAAGTTCAAAGATCCCCTGGATCCATCCAATTGCAACCTAGAATGCTCGGGTAAGCCAGATTCTACCTCTCCCCCTGTTCCTTTACAAAATTATGAGAATATTTGTTTTGGTTATTGGGAGGTAGACCTACCCTCATAGGTGGCAGCCCTTCCAGGGGACTTTCTATCTACCCTCTTTGGAATAAACTCTTCCTAGTCCCCTCCCCTAATCCCTTTAAAGGGACTGGACCCTATAACAAAAAAAAACAATTTTGCAAAGACCTATTCTACCTACATTGATCATCATATGGACCCTAGCACTCATAAAAATACCCATTCCACTGAAGCTTCCAAATACAATCTTTGATCCAGTGTTAGAGGAGCTTCCCATTTTGTGGGTGTTGTTGTCAGGGGACTAGGAACTCTTGAAGAAAAAATATTAAAACCTACTCAAAGAGGAAGGAAATCCTTCCTTTCTTTGGCTCAAAAGCAAGCAACCTTAGAGGTCTGAGCTAGAAAGAAATGGTCATTGATTGGGGGTCTTTGAGAAAATTCCCCAAAAGGGGTTACACAATGATATCCCTCTCCCTAAACTACGGAGGAATGGCCAATTCCTTAAAAAATAATTCCATAAAAAGATTGGTGGACACTCATAATCCCTCAATCACATTTTTTCAAGAAACAATGACTAAAGGATACCAAGTTGTCAAAGATCTTACCTGTACACTTTTGAAAGGATGGGACTTTACTTCAATCAATGCCCAAGGAAGATCAAGTGGACTAATATCTAGTTGGACGAAATATTTGTTGGCCCACTCTAACTCTTGGGCCTTTCCCTATGGACTAGGAATTTCTTTGTATTCAAGAGATCTGGCAAAGGAGATCATATGCATACATATCTATGACCCCTACTTAGACCGGAAAATTTACTGGGAAGCCCTCTTGCAAAAACCCTAGCTTCAAAGTGGTCTAGTGGTTTTAGGGGGTGAATCTAAACTTCTCCTTAGACACCTCGGAAATTTGGTGTTTGACAGCCCAAGTAGATCTTGTAACAAAGTTCTTTATTGCTGAAATACAAATTTTTGGTTTGCTAGGTATACCACCTAAAAATTGTCGACCACTTGGAGAAATATGAGAATAGGGGAGGCATGGGTTGCAAAATGGATAGATAGTTTCCTGATTTTTGAATCCTTTCTTAAAGAAAATATTCAGTTCTGGCAGTGGGTCTCTATGGGTGGAGACTCAGATCACAATCCAGACCTTATGGAAATGGACTCCCTTTAAGAGAAACCCCCTAGTCCTTTCAAATTAAATCTAGAATGGTTGGGGGATGAGACTTTCCTGGAAAAAATTAAAGAGAGCTAGAAACCCTGTGAAAACTCCTCTTTGGAATCCACTCCCATCGAGTTCATAAAAATTTGAAACAAGCAAAACAAGCTACCACTAAATGGTCCAGAGATAAGAGAAAGAATGATGAGAAACTACTTATGGATATTGAATCCCAACTGGAAAATTGTTACCTAGGAGAGGGCCATGGATTTATTTCTAATTACCAAAAAAATGGAATAAAGTTGTTTGAAAAATAGAGGAAAATTCTACTTAAGAAGGAAAAGGAATGGAGAATCAAAAGTAGGGCAATTTGGTTGTAGGCCGGAGATGAAAATACAAAATTTTCCACCACTTTGCTAAGAATCAGAAAAATATCAACACTATTTGGGGGATAGATAAGGTAGATGGATCCAAGGAAACCATCTTCTATGATATGGCAACAGAAGGGGTGTATTACTTCAACACTCTTTTTAAGAAATATTCTAGAACCAGTATTGCAACAATCCTCAAGATAGCAATCTTTTTCCCAAGCTTTGTAAATCAAGAGGACAATCAAGGCCTAATGGTTGAAATTACTAAGGATGAACTCCTCCAAACCTTACAAATCTTTCAAAAGGACAAAAGTATTGGGCCAGATGGAATTCCTATTGAATTCTTCCTTGGATGCTATAAATTTATCGAAAATGATCTTCTAAAAGTGGTAAAATACTCTTGCACCATAGGTCAAACACTGGCAGCTTTCAACACTACTTTCCTTGCCCTGATTCCCAATACTAATAATCCTATTTAATTTGAGAGCTTCAAACCCATATATCTCTGCCAATGTATTGAAAAAATTAATTTCCAAAATTATTGCTCACGGGCTAAAAGATATCCTTTCAAGTTATATTTCTTTGGAGTAATTTGGTTTTTTGAAAGGAAGATAGATTTATGAAGTTGTGGGAGTTGCACAAGAAGGGCTTCACTCAACTAAAACTAGAAACCAAAATGCTCTCACTTAAAGGTAGTCCTCTCAAAGGTTTTTTATCAAGTAAGTTCGTTGTATCTCAGACTTATGCTCATACATCTAGGTTTTTTCCATGCCTTTGTCATATGGGTTCTGAGTTGTATAAGCTTAGCATCCTTTTCCATTCTTCTAAATGGATCTGCATCTCCTTTCTTCAAATTTGAACATGGAATCAGACAAGGATTCCCCCTATCACCACTTCTCTTTCTTTTGATAGATGAGGGCCTTATCAGATCTTTAAAAGAAACCTTTGCAACTAGTAGTCTCAAAGGTATAAATCTGGGTCTATCTTGTAACATAACCCACCTTCTTTTTGTTGATAACATACTCATATTTTGTGAAGGTACAATAAACATGATAAAAAAAATCGTGAGATTATGGACCTCTTTTGTGAATCCACAAGGATGCAAATCAATACTATAAAATCCTCGATGTTATTCAAGGATCTCTCAAAGATTGAAAATATTTGTATCACCCAAATATTTTCCTATCAAATAGGTGATTTCAATGTTGGAATCAAATATCTGGGATTTCATCTAAAATCCAATCAATACAAAAAAGAAAATTAGATATGGCTCTTGGAAACTCTAGAAATAAAAGTTAACATCTAGTATAATCATTGGTTATCTCAGTGAGGCTAATTGGTCTTGGTCAAGGCAATGCTAGAATCCATCCCAGTTTATTGGATGTCTTTAGCTTGGATCCCGAAAGGTATGTTGGTAAAAATCAGACAATTGTGTCTTCACTTCTTTTGGTCTAGAGAAGATGGGAAGAAAAAAATGGTACTAGCCTCTTGGAAAAGGCTAGTTGTACCAAAATATCCATGAGGCTAGGGGCCCAAGAACATATTATTATTGTCAAAATCCCTTGTAGCTAAGAATGCTTGGAGGCTCATACAAGGCACATGGATCTGGGTACATCACAAAATACAAAAATTTTCCTCAAGAATCCATTGTGGATTGGATCCGTAAGCCACAAAAAAAGTTTGAAAATGCTACAATGTTTGGAAAGATATATTTTTTTCCTTTCACGTGGTGGAAAATTGGCTAATTTGGAAAATTGGAAGGGGAGAACAAGTACTCATCAGATTAGACCCTTGGATAGGATGCAAGGAAGCATATAAACTCTCATCCCAACTAATCCGTGAGCTCCAAAGCAAAGGTTACTATTCATTAAGACATATATCTCACTAGAACAAAGACCCATGGCAGTAGCAATGGTTATCTTGGAGAGAAATTGGCCTTAGGAAGGAAGGTGAGACTACTTGGGAGAACTACACACAAATCCTCTAAAGCTACTTTGTGACTCTAACCTAGGAGGAAGAAGATCAACTTGTTTGGCCACTGAATCCAACTGCAAATTATGAGACACAATTTGGATACAAAGCTCTAGCTTGGGAGGAAAAGGAATATCCACAAGTTTTGTGGGGGGGGGAAGATTTGGAAACTCAAATGCCCAACAAAAGCATAAATCTTCATGTGGATCCTTTTAAATAACAAAGCACTCACTTGGGAATCTATAATCCAAAAGATAATTTTGGAATGTCTGGGAAGATATTGATTATGTAAGACAAAGTCTGAAACAATCTCTCATCTCATCTTGTTCTGTAGCTACTCTAAAGAGGTAAGGAAGGAAGCAAAAAAAATAACAGAGCTAAAAAATGCTTGGAAGGGAAACTTAATAGATGAAGCTCTAAAAAACTAGGTCTCAAAACCAACAACCTCAAATTACAAATCCCTTCCACTTACCATTGTCTGGGGGGTTTGTCTAGCAAGGAACTCATTGTTGTTTGAAGAAAAAGAGATCATTCCACTAAAATGTGTTATGCAAAGCCTAAATATCCTCTCATTCTTCTATAAGAACTCAAAATCCCACTCTCCTACAAGGATATCCCACAACCCTATAAATATAAACATGCCTTTGATGGCACCTCTCAAAGAAACCCTCCATGGGGAGGAGATGGAGGTGTTCCATATCTCTCAAGGGACCACATCATTTCCCATTCAACTAGCATAGGAAATGAAACTAATATTTTTTGTGAAATGATAACTCTCAAGCTCACCCTATGCTTGGCTCGGGAAAGGGAATTTCTCATCTTCACATCTATGGGGATTCCCTATTGGTCATACAAGGGATGAATGGAGTCTTGAACCTACAAAAATTCACTTTACTTCCTCTATTCCAAGAATTCAAGAGAAGAATTTATGATTTCACTCACATCACTCTTGAACATGTCTATAGGATAAAGAGTACAAATGCAGACCGATTATCCAAAGTTGGAATGGCACTGGAAAAATGAGTCTAGAAAATCTCAGAAACTCACCAAAATCACTCCTCAAAATATTTTCATCAATCTTGGTTTTAAATTGTTGTAATATAGTTTTTACTATTGGAACTTTATGTATCCTAATGAATTAACAAGTTTTGATGAACATTTCTTAAGGTGGACTAAATTATGCTAAAGGTGGACTAAATTATGATGTTTTTTTTTTTTTTGGTGGTCGTGTAAAAGGGCTAAGAACAGAAAAATCAAACCTCTATTTTGTAATTTTGCATAGACTTGATTTGTTCCTAGATGGATTCCAATAGGACATCCATACATATGTTGGATAAACATGCCATTTGGAATGCTCATCGGCATGTACTTTTGTAATTTTGTTATAGCCAATAATAAAATTGCTAGATTTTTTTCTTTGGAAAAAAAGTAAAAAGAGGGGTTAGTCACTATCATCCTCAAAGTCGAGGATGGCAATGTCCACCCCAAGAACCTATTGGATAATGTCCCCCGAAGAATGGCCTGGAATGATGGGTCCCTGGGGAGCTAAGTTGAACAAAACATGGAAATGGATATATGACCCCCCAAAATTTTGGAAATAGGGAAACACATTATTTTAAAAATTACACACACACACATTTTGTTTTAGTTTTTAATCCTTGAAGGTTAGTTTGATTGGTCATGGAGCCGAACATGGAACCTCTCATAGTTGGAAGGTCACAGTTTTGACTCTCTCAATTACCTTGGGGTTAAGCACCATAATTATTTCTAATGTTTTACCCCGTTCACACCATAATTAATGTTGATGTTTTACCCCGTTTACCAGCCATGAACGGTAGGGAAGTACTCGAAGGGATTTCCATTAGATTTTCCTCGGAAAAAATATAGATTTTATCTTATTTTTAAATAACACATTATCTATGTACATCAATGTAGATTCAAACCATTAGACATCAAACATGCAAAGTTTGATCGTGTACATAGGCATGTAAGGGTGAATACAACAAAATTCCATTGAGATACAAGATATGTAATACATATAATTGAAGTTTTGAATAAAAATACACAAAGATTAAGGATCTAAATGGCCTCTAGGCTCTAGAGTCTAAAAATCATCATACTATAATCAAATGAATTGACAATTCATCTGATACTAGTCTAACTCAATGGATTACAAGAATCTAAAGTTTTCTTTCTCTTGTTTAATAGCTTCAATAACTACTACCATTTGATGTTTTAAATCAATTGGCATGGGAACCATTGGGAAGGATATATGTTTCAATTAGTTGGCACCATTGAAAAACCTATTTCCCTTTGAGGTTGCAATCTTAGAATCACCCAATTCCTAGCTCAAGGGGTGTAAGAGGAAGGGGTACAAGGTCTTGTTTTGAATATAGGTTGAAATATTGGAAAAATTGTTAAGTCTCTTAAAAGTTGAAAAACAATCCAATTTCTATCTTCTCCGTGTGAGATTTGATGGGTTTGATTCCATCACCTAACATCCAAAAATGGGGGTCCCATTTAACTTTAATGTTATAATTTAAGTTAATGAAAGTAAAATATAAATAAAGGTAGATGTCAACATTACATTTAAGAATCAAGATTAAAAGTTAATGGAAATTCAAAAAAGAGGATTGTTATCCCCATTTCCTAGGGATAACTAAGGAGATAATGTCTGGAACCCCTCAGTTTGTAGACATGGAGTACTGAGAGGCATATGGCTGACAACATCCACTTGCACATATAGAGGCCCACCTCACCACCATAGATCTCAGGTTCATCCCGTGGGTATTCACCACATCAACTTGCTTTTGGAAGACATTGGGTTTTTCTCCATGAGGTACAAGCCAGGTATTATGGTGAGTGTCATTTCAATATTTGAGGCATTTGAGTTTGTCGCATTTGAAACTTCTTTTGATTATGTAACATCTGCTTGGAAATTATGTTCTTTGTCCTATTTCACCTTGGTGGTTGACATGGCGCCCTAGTAAGTAGTCACCCTTAGGGATAGGTTTGCTACTGGGAGGTCCCCTTGACAAGTCATCATACCATTTCCAACCATACTTTCCACTTTCCACACTTCATCCCCTCATCTTCTTATCTTTTGGGATTTTCGGGTGTATTGACCCAAGAAGGGATTGTCCCTCATTTCATGGGAAGAAGGGGTTGAAGTCACAAAGGGAATTTACTTGGAAAAAGATAAAATCCATATTATGAAACCTTCCAGATGCTCGCCCAAATAGGTATTGAGAACAATGAAATGTTTCTCCTAAAAAATGAGATACTTGCAAAAGAAAACACATATGTATAAATATCCCACTTGTTGAGGGATCTACACAAGTGCATTATAACCTAGACTATACCCCCATGGCACTCTGTGTACCTCTCCCTTCAAGTGACACCATGGTACTCCCCCCCAAGCTAATCGATTAACCCATAGGAAGTACCCAATGTTTGGAACTTAATTAATCAATGACAGTGAATGGGCTTGGAAAAAGGATGCATTGAAAACGAAGGTGCAACACACCCTCTACAAAGGAACCCATAGATTAGACACTACGATCCCTTGTATGTCATGAACCCCATGACCAAAAGTATTTCCCCCATCCATGTCACCTTCTCCACATGACCGAGAGAGGGGTCCACTTGGGAAACACTCCTAAACTTGAGGTATGATTCACCCAATAGGTCGCATTGTCAACCCTCTCATACCTAAACTTGGAAAATTGCATAAGGTATTTGAGAACTTGTTTGGTTTGATGAGGTAGTTTTTGATGCACATGCTTAGGTGTCTCTTTTATTGATTTGATTTACTTATCATGATGCATTTGAATTGAGATCCTTGGAGGGTGTATTCATTGTCTTTGTAGGACCTAGTTGGTGTACAGTTCGGAAGAACAAGCCTAGTTTGGAATTCTTTGGGGCATGAAGCACACAGGATGGATACCATGACCCACACAATCAAACGATGATGAAATCCTTTGGAGGCTTGAGAGGCACCTTGGAGGACCTCACCTAACCCTTACTAGCCCAACATTTTTCTTCTTGAGGCCAAAATGTCACACTTGGAGGGCTTGACGTCACCTAAGGACAGGGTTTGGTGGTGGAGATGGACACTTGGAATTTTTAGAGGAATAAGACTCTTTTCATGCCAGAGATGGGCCTAGCGCAGACCCAACAATTCATCTCCAAGCTTAACGTCCACCTAAAAATGTCAAAACGTCACCCTAGAGAGGGTTGATGTCATCTTTAGGGCTTCTTCTGTGCATTTTTAGGGTTAAATTGGATTTTAATATTGTAAAGGGGAAAAGTAAGGGTTTTTGACCTCTTACTTTGTGGTTTACCCTTATGTTCAGTGGACAAACTCTTTTTAGGAGATTTGTATAAATAGAGATCAAACTCTTGTCATTTTATCATCGCATTCTCACTTGGAGAAAGACTCCTTGGCTGAAATTTGCACCCTATTTGGGAAATTTTATCTATCTCTCTTGCTACTATCTCTTGTGATGATTTGTATTGGCTATTGGATGAAGCGGTAAGGTGCTACCTTTCTTGGAAGTTATTTCTTGCGTTTATGGTGGATTTATCTTGGTTAAAAGGAGTTTATCTTGTTAATTCTTGGATTGGGTAAGAGATCTTGTTTATCTTCCTTTCTTGGTTGCAAGGTTAATTTGTTAAGATTTTGGGGAGTATAAGTGCATACAACCCCACTAAGCCCATCATAATTGTCTTGGAATAATTTGTTGCACAAAGGAATACTAGGAGAAGTAAAAGGGTTTACACCCTCCCAAGTTTTTCCTAGCTAGTCATGCATTCCTTGGGGAGTAAAAGGGATTACACCCCCAAGGAAGTATAACAACTAGCTCTTTCATTTAAAAGACTCCATAACCCAATAGTTAAAGGCACTAATCTCTTGCATTGGAGAAATAAAATCATTACATTGGGATACATAGAATCACGAGATATTGAAATTGTTGAAATCAAAATCTTTTCTATATGCTTAAAGCTAGCCAAGGCAACTAGGGCATCTTGTTTATCCAAGGATTTATTACTGCTGTAATAAATTTATGCTACAACCATTAGGGTTGCAACAAAACACTTCATAACTTTCAAAATTACTCAATTTATAACCGTCAGAGTTTGGTAGAAAGCTACCAAATTAATCTACTAGTTGTTGTGTTTTTTTTGGGTGGTTTACTTGCAAGTTTTGGTGGTTGGAATTTTTTGTTGTATCAATTGTTTTCTACATCCATAAGGATGCAATAATATCTCTTCGATACTTTTATCTAACAGCCCTTAATTATTGTTAAAGTCTTGTGCTATCATACTTGAGCAATCACTAGTAATTGCTAGCTAGTCTCTTGCATACTTTCTTGGACTTTTAGTGACTTGTTTATCAACTCTTCCTAACATTTCATTGTTGATTTATATCATTATATATTGCTGCTAATTGGGACAGCAAGTTTCACTTGCTTTTCCATTAGATTATTGGGCTTGTATCTTGTGTTTTATTGTGTCTCAGGCAGGTACAACATTCCTCGATAGTTATTCAAGCACTTGGAAACCATTGACCATCTCCGAGATTTGTTCCCAATCCATCCTTCACTTAGTAGTTTGACCTATAGAGGCTTCACTCCCATAACCTCACTTTCCATCTTATTTTCTCCTAGGTTCACCCATGATTCCCCCCTTGTGTTGGATTCATCCTTCACTAAAGCGAGGGGAGGGTTTATCTAAGGCGACGATGGGTAAACTCTCCCACAATTATCACCATCTCGTGGATTAGGTCAGGCTTTACCCAACCTACAATTTGTGCGATAACAAGGACAATTTCCTTTTTTCCTTGTATATGTGTTTTTTCCAAATTCTTCATCATTTAAGTGCTTCTCTAGGCCCGAATCACACCTTGTTTGAGTCAAAGCACACCCAAAATGTGGGCCTAAGTTTCTAGGGAATTTCCAAATCATGAAATGCTCACTGAAACACTTAGGCATGGGAAACATGAGGGAGGAGGCAAGAATTTCTTGCAACTTAGCTAGCGAGTGATCTACAGTGATGGCCTCCAAATGTTCCCACTAGGAGCAACAGTAGAAAATGGAGCTAAGGTGGAAGCCAATGCAAAGGATCTCTTAACATCCAAGGATGAAAACTACCAGTAGTAGAATCTATTGAATTTTCGATGAATCATACCACTACACTAGTGTTTCTCTCAAAAAAAATTGGTCTTCCTCCCATTGCTAGAGTTGGCCTATCTTGGAGGTCAACTCAAGCATGTCGAAGGACAATGCTTGATAGACCTATGACCATCCCTCTCGGTAGTAATTTGTACATTCAAACTTTTTAGTAGTCATGAGAAGCTAGAAGAAAGAGGCAATCTATGTTATTGTGAGTTAGTTTATGAAGAATCATAGAAAACATGATTAAGAATGTCACTCAACCTTAGGTTTCTCTATGCCACTAGTTAGGGATCATCACATCTCCCAAGCATGGCCTAGAATCTACAAGCCATTTAATCCCTACCTCCTTGACTCCTTTGAATTATATAAACATTTTCTACCCTATTTGAGTAGCCATGGCTAAGAAAAATCATCAAGGACTTGCCCCAACTCTATTTTTGTGGTTGTTATGAGCACTCCATATGACACTTCTATCTCTTCATCCCTAATGTCTTTGGGATATTCATCAACATCGATCGCAGAGTTCACGAATAACCCTCAAACATTCAAAGATAGGGTCAACCTACCTAGAGCTTTTGTCCTCATAGGAAAGAAAGCTCCATAATTAGGTAGTTTCATTGTAGAGATAGTTGAAAACTTGAATGTGCCCCTGTTTTACAAGTTTCTTCTCCAACGCTGAAAGTGTAAATCAAAGACAAACAAAATCATGCTCTGATATGTAGATTTAAAGGTTTATGGGCATCATGTTCATCCTTCATATACTAGATTTAGAATGGCTAGGCATCATCGTACAAGGTAAGCCTCTACTCTATATGTTTTTAAATTGTTTATTTCAAGAATCTAGAAGATCATAGGAAGGCCATGGAAGAGGGACCATAGTTTTCTGGAAAAGTTATCTTCTTCTTTAAACCTTGTATCCCTAAATTCACCTATGCATCAATGGCTATCTCTTCAACCTAAGTCTAGGTGAGATTGCCAAATCTTCCTTTCTACTTGTGGGAAGAGGAGATTTTGCAAGAAATAGAAAAATTGTTGGAAAAAATCATTAAGATATATCCCAATCAAGAGGATATGGGTATTTTTAGCTATGTTAGGATATGTGTAGAGTTCGACTAGAGTGAAGGTCTTCCAAACAAGATTTTTTTTAAACTGTGAAGATTTCAAATGGAACTCAAAGCTAGATTATGAGAATGTCACCTTTAGTTGCAAACGCTATCTAGAAGTAGGCCATATGAGGAAAGTTTGCCAAAAACAAAATTAAGAAGGTTGAAGAGCATCATCCATCTAGTAAAAAGGAAATCCTAGATGGATTCCAACAAGTTAACCAAAGGAAAAAGATGTATGGATGGTTGTTGAGTCAGTGGAAAAATCCAAAGCCGGTTTCCCCAAAACCACTAGTTAATAAAAAGGAACCCTTTGAAGATGCTTGACTACAAAAGTTTGTAGATGGGGAAGAATATTCTAGCAGGGGAGGCCTAACTTTAGTTGAGATGGAAAAGTGAGGAATTCCTTGATTTAAGATATGAACTTCAGGAAATAGGAAGTGCCTTTAGTAAGAGGTTGGAAGTCACACTTGATGTGGAAAAACAAATCAGCAACAAGGGGGAAGAGGGAATGAAGGAATGGAGAATATCAACAATGGAGGTTAGCATTGTATGGACGATGTGCAAGTATAGGGAAAGGGTGTGGAAACATGTATGGATGCACAAGAAAGGAAGGGCATGGGTACATTAAAAGGTATGACATGTGGAGGTACAAGTACATAAGAAAATGGGGGTACAACAACAAGTACATATTTCCTGGGTACAACAATTGGTATGGACGCACAAGTATAGGTATGTGTAGGTTCAAAAATAGAAGAAATGGGCCAAAGGCTCATGGGAATTTTCAATTATGCTAAGCAAAGTAACCATGGTGCACTAGTTTTGAGAAGCATGCCTTTTCTACGGGATGATACTAGGGTTTTAATAAGGGTAGGGACAATGTCTAATGAAGACAAAGTAAATCCAAGAGTGTTCTCCTCTAGAATACATTTCCCTTAATTGTTCTAAAAGTGATGGTTCAATGTGAGAAATGGTCAGATCTCTAAATGCAAATTTTATGGTAGTCGGGGTTTCTAGTTAACATAATCCTAAGGAGGAGTGATCGCCCCTTACATCAATGGGAAATGCAGTCACCATTGAGGAAACAATTGTGGTGGGTTTGGGTCAAGATTCAAAGAATGTGGTAAGTTCAATGCTAGTTGATGTACCTTTGTGTATTAACATACTAACCCTTCCCAAATGGTTATGAGATTGTCTCTCCATCTGGGGATTCTATGTTGGAAATTGTGGGTGTAGGGTTGGAGTTGGGAAATGACAAGCTCATTCCCTCAGAGAAGCTAGTGCAACCTATAACGGAGTTGTAGGGTGAGGGCAATGAAATTCCTTCACAACCTTCTGTCAATAATGGTGCCATGCCTTCACTAGATCTTGATAATTTTAAGTTCTTTCTTACCGATACAAAGGAATAATTTTGAGGGGCACATGCATTTGGAGACTAGGGGGGTTATTCTCTTCTTTCTGCGTAGAATGTTGGATGAGGAATATTTTAACCGATGGTGATTGTTGAACTAGGATTCTAAGGGGATCTCCATCTCTTACCAAGGATCGGGGTTGAAGCATGTATGTCTATTGTTTAACTAAAATGCCATAACTTGCTATGTGCTACAGTTTGGAAACTAGAATATTGTTGGTAGTCATGCCGAGTTTAGTGTTGGCGGGTAGATTCCAACCTAGATGATCATGGCCAAGCCCATTATCCTCTTCTATCATAATTTCTAGCCATACCCACAAACGTGCACCCTTTTGTAGACCTATTTTCCTGCAAGTTTGGTAATGTTCTTATTCCAAATCATTGTCAAAATTCATTTCAAGTGAATTTGAGGGTATGTGTGGAGGTGGATCTAAAGCAAAAGCTTCTTCTCTTTATTTCTATTTACACCATTGATGGAGCTAGACAACAGAAGGTTTGGTACCTTAACCTTATAAATGATTGCATTCATGTTAAGCTCAAGATCACCTGATTAGAGATTTCCTTCTTTGCAGACCCAAATCGGGTAAGGCTGCAAGTGAGGGTGGTGTTGTGGTTCCTCCTTCTCAAGGCACAAGGATAGTTGGTACCTTTCTAGCTTTACATCAGAGATTTTGAGGTGGTGGCCCCTCCGTGGTTGCTAATTTTGAGTAGGGTGCTCTTCATCTAGTGGTATAGATGCAACTTCAATGAAGGTCCATAGTGAGTCAGTGGTGAAACCTAGAGTCAATAGTTCTTCCTTGGTGGTGGGGCATCCTCATGCACCTCAAAACCTTGATCCTATGATCAAGGGTAGTTCAACTCGTCTTGAGTCTAATAGCATGAAAATTGAGGTAGCATGGTAGATCAATCCTAACAAGCAAAGGGTATCCTCTCCGACTCATGTACACAAGTCAGTGGGGGATTTAAGCCCTAAGCTATGAGATAAGACATATAATGATGTGATGGCTCCATCACTTTATTGTCATACTCTAGCTTTTGAGGGGTTTGTGATGGATAACTAGTTCAATAGTTTAGGACTTCATCTTCTTTTGAAATGAAGCTATCCCTATTGTTCTGGAATGTTTGAGGGACAACAATCCCCAGTTGAAAGTAGATAGTTTGTGGTGTTTTGTAATGTTTCCGTTCAGATGTGATTCTCCTACAAGAGGTCAAGTCGACTGGATTTGAGCTTCAAAATTGAATGAACTATTGTTGGAATTGTCTTTTTTGGGCTTCATATCATTGTCAAGGGAGTGGCGGGGTAGTAATTACCCTTTCATTGTATTTGCATAACTTTGTGGTAGCTCATGTTTCTGATCCTAACAACCAATGAGTTTGAGTCATGTTGTTGGTGCAAGATCACTTCTTAGGGTTTGGTGTTGTTTATGTTCCTAACCTTAATTCGAAGCATGAGAAAATTTGGGATTGGATTCCTTTTTCTCTTTCAACTATGGAGGGAATTGTTGGAGGGGATTTTAACATGGTGGGGTGGGAGGGTGAACGATCCGACAATATAGGTTCTGTGATCAACGGTTCTGAGAAGCAGGCTTGGGCCCATTGCAAGGCCATCTTTCAATGTTTAACACTAATTGGAAACAAAAAGGGCTTGGATATGGTGGTTGATTCACTTGGACCAACTAAAGGTAAGATCACGACATGGTACATGATTGGTTGGATTGGATTTATGGCCCATATAAGAATATGTCATTTTTTCAAGGAAGCTTCACCCTCTATAGGAGTTGATGGATGTGATAGGTTTTGACCATTTTCTTATCTAGACCCTGATCACTATGAGCCACTCAGTGGATTCGCCTCCCTTAACTTTTTTTAAGTTGATCGCATTTGGAGTAAGAGGATTTCCAAGCCTTAGTACAAAGAGTCTATGACCTTTCTCCTAGGCTAATGGTACCTCAATATTTATCAGAGGATGGGGTTGGATGATGGCTCATAGATAGAGAAAGGACTTATGGTAGGCCCAATTCAGACCTAAGGAGGTTCGCATCTTTCTTGAAGAGGATCTTCGTAATGTAACTCTTCAAGAGGAGGCTATGAAATTGGAGATGGTTGTTTGTAGAGGTGAGGACTACATTGCTAGAGGTGCCTAGGTTCATTCATGTTTGCAGTGGATTCATGATGGAGATGTAGGTTCCAAATTCTTCTTCAACATATTGAAGAGGAAGGTGGTTTTCAATAGGGTTATTGGTTTGTGTAGGGTAGATAAGTCTCTTGCAAAGGACCCTTCTATGGTTTGAGGTATGTTTGGGCATCATAAAAATATTTTTTCTTCTTATGCTTTGAAAAATTGTATCTAAGCTACTAGAAATGATTTTTGTAGGGTTGTTACTCATAATATTTCTATTTGTGATTAGGACTGGTTGGATACAGACTTCTCTAAGGAGTTATTTGCTGCTCTTACCTCCATGTAGAATGGCAAGTCTTCAAGTATGGATGGCCTTCCTTGTGAATTTTACAAGTTCGTGTGGGACACCATTGGGGATGACTTTTCTTGTTTGGAATTTGAAGTGTTCTCTTACGACACTTATGAGTTTCTCAATCAATATTTATCAATCTTATTCCCAAGAATGTGACTCGTGACACCATTAGGGGTTGGAGGCTTATCACCTTGCTTAGTGTTTCTTACAAAATTATGGCCAAGGCATTGGCCTTGATGATTAGTTCGATGACATGAAAGGTGGTTACGAAAGAGAACATATGTTTTGTGAAGGGATTATTCATTCTTGACACTATGATTTCATCTTAGGAGGCCTCAAAGTGGGCTCGAGACACTTCCCAACAGTCCCTTTTTTCTAAAAATTGACTTTGACAAAACATATGATCATGTAGATTGGTCCTTTTCCAAAGATGTTGACTTGTTTTGGCTTTGGACAAATATATGTGGCCATGGTGAACACTCTCTTTACCAATGCATCAACCTTTATCTGAGTGAATACCTATTTATCCCTGTAGATTTCCCTGCATCAATCCATTTTCCAAGGGTTCCCTCTGGAACCATATTTATTCATATTGATGAAAAATGATTTGGGTTATTTGCTAGAGGTTGCTCATATTCATGGGGCATTCTTCTCTAGGATGGTTCAAATATGGTGAATAACGATTTTAAAAATGACTCTCCTCTCTATGAGTGTTGAGCAATGCTCAATTGATGGAGCCCTTGCATGCTTAGATACCTTTGCTCTGCATTGGGTTCTATGGTTAGCAACTACAAGACAAACATCTGGTTGGTTTGGTTTGTTGATGTTTGTAGCATCAAACAAGTAATTCCACATTGGTTTTGTGTCTAACATGTGGAAGTCGTCATTAATACATCTCAAGACTTAGGAAATTCACTTTATTAAAGTAATTATTAAAGTGAATGCCTTTTTAAAATTAATTGAGTTTAACTTAATGAAATGCTTAATTTTTTGGCATTAGTAAATTAAATTAAATCTTAGCCATTGATCTCAAGTAATGGTGAGATCTAATCTCAACCATTGATCACTTTGGAGATCTAGGGTTTTGGATTTAGGGTAAACTCAACATTATAAAAGGTAGCTAAGGTGAGAGGAGGAGACACACACAAAGTAGGATAATGAGATCTCATTATATTGGGTGGAGGAATTTCATCCAAGTATGCAAGATCCGAGGAAGGGAACAAGGGGAAACAAAGGAGTAGTGGCTAGCAAGATCAAAGCATAGACCTTGAGGTGTGATCAACTATTTTTCTATTTGTATTTTTCCTCGGAGGGGCCATTTTCCCAAGGCGAGAGCCCTTGTAAGATTGGATTCATTTAGAATGAAAGGTTGATTTGAAGGGAAGAAATATGTGTGCATATTGTGGTTTCATGTTTATTGCTTCCATTGATTTATTTATTTAGATCGTTAAAACCTAACCGGTTTTTTATTCAATAAATCTACAGTAATAAGTTTATTACAACAAGGTATTTGCTAGGAAATAATTTACCGGGTGTTGGGTGAGCAAAAATTAACATGGTATCAGAGATAGATCTCTGAGGAGGAAACCAAGGTTGCATAGATCCAATGATTTCTTGCAAGGACAATAGTACAACAAGCGGGAGAATAAAACCTAGCAAACAAAAAAAATATGAGGGTCGTACAACTAGGAAGAGGGTTGTACTGTTGCAGATCTAGCACTGCAGCAGGGTTGTACAACCAAATATATTGTATAGTAGGGTCGTACAACACACGACAATAGTCCATCCAGTTCATAGACCATTTAACAACGGTTGCAAGCTGCAGAAGGGTCGTATAGGGCCGCAACTGGATCGTACAGTCCACAATAGGTCAGTACAGGTTGCGCAGATAGCTGCAACAAGCCACGAGAAGACCCAGAAGGGCAACTGGGTGTTGTAGGCAGGCCCACTAGAAAACTGCAGGCAGCCTCGGGCAGCGGCAAGAGACTGCAACAACAGATCTGGGAAGCAACAAAAGGTTCAGGCATTGGGCAACATAGTTTAGGTAGCGGGCAACAGATCCGGGAAGTAGAATATTTCTGAGTAGAAGTGTTGCGTGGCTTGTTGAGTAGTGGAAGAATTCCGAGTAGGGGTCCAAGCAACGAACATAAGAGATCATATCAACTTTTGGTGCTTAACGAAATAAGCACATGGTAGTTATTTCTAGATCTAGAAATGGAAATGGCTTGTCTTAGGTTTGAATATAGATTGGATGGAGCATCAAATTTTATTTCTTAGAAAACGAGGGTGACCTTGCTCTTGAAGGAACATGACCTGTGGGAGATCATGGAAAAGGTTGTTCCTACACCAAAATATGCAACAAAGAATGAAACTCTCGTGAAGAAGGACATCAAAGCTCAGAGAGTCATTATGGATGTCGTGAAGGATCATTTGATCCCTCACATGGAAAAGAAGCAGTCGACCAAATAGATGTTCAAGGCTCTAGTCGATTTGTTCCAGAGTGATAACTTGAACATGAAGATGGCCTTGAGGAACAAGCTCAAATCCATCCAAATGTCAATATTTGACAATGTCACCGGTTACTTCATGAGGATCACTTAGACACGTGATCAACTTGCAGCCATTTGGGAGAAAGTGGACGAGGCAAAACCAGTGAATGTGGCATTGAATGGGTTCACCAAGTCTTGGGAACCATTTGTCAAGGGGATATGTGCTCAGGAGAATCTTCGAGATTGGAAGAGGCTTTGGGATGATTGCATCCAGGAAGAGACTCAGGAGGAGTCTAAAGCAGGCAAGCATGAAGATGGAGAGTAGAACCTGGCTTTGGTCGGTCATACCAAGAGGAGCAAAGGACAATTTTCTAAGGAAGGAGGAAAGAAGAACTTGAGCAAAGTCAAGTGCTTTGCGTGCCACAATATGGGGCACTATGCATCACAATGTCCAGAGAAGAAGAAAGGTAAGGAGAAGATGCAACAGGTAGCAACATCTGCATGCTCAGGTCAAGGAGTTTGTTGAGAAGTTCGAGAAGGATTTCATGTAAGTCTCTTTTATTTTTGACACAATTTCCAATGATTCTTGGTACTTAGACAATGGTGCATCTCATCGTATGACGGAGGCACGAGAGCTATTCAACATTCTGATGATGCAATACTCAGGATATCATGTGGAACTTGGTGAC
>ML808949.1:145745-164639 GCA_009831015.1 Picea engelmannii | reverse complement strand
AATATCCTCTCATTCTTCTATAAGAACTCAAAATCCCACTCTCCTACAAGGATATCCCACAACCCTATAAATATAAACATGCCTTTGATGGCACCTCTCAAAGAAACCCTCCATGGGGAGGAGATGGAGGTGTTCCATATCTCTCAAGGGACCACATCATTTCCCATTCAACTAGCATAGGAAATGAAACTAATATTTTTTGTGAAATGATAACTCTCAAGCTCACCCTATGCTTGGCTCGGGAAAGGGAATTTCTCATCTTCACATCTATGGGGATTCCCTATTGGTCATACAAGGGATGAATGGAGTCTTGAACCTACAAAAATTCACTTTACTTCCTCTATTCCAAGAATTCAAGAGAAGAATTTATGATTTCACTCACATCACTCTTGAACATGTCTATAGGATAAAGAGTACAAATGCAGACCGATTATCCAAAGTTGGAATGGCACTGGAAAAATGAGTCTAGAAAATCTCAGAAACTCACCAAAATCACTCCTCAAAATATTTTCATCAATCTTGGTTTTAAATTGTTGTAATATAGTTTTTACTATTGGAACTTTATGTATCCTAATGAATTAACAAGTTTTGATGAACATTTCTTAAGGTGGACTAAATTATGCTAAAGGTGGACTAAATTATGATGTTTTTTTTTTTTTTGGTGGTCGTGTAAAAGGGCTAAGAACAGAAAAATCAAACCTCTATTTTGTAATTTTGCATAGACTTGATTTGTTCCTAGATGGATTCCAATAGGACATCCATACATATGTTGGATAAACATGCCATTTGGAATGCTCATCGGCATGTACTTTTGTAATTTTGTTATAGCCAATAATAAAATTGCTAGATTTTTTTCTTTGGAAAAAAAGTAAAAAGAGGGGTTAGTCACTATCATCCTCAAAGTCGAGGATGGCAATGTCCACCCCAAGAACCTATTGGATAATGTCCCCCGAAGAATGGCCTGGAATGATGGGTCCCTGGGGAGCTAAGTTGAACAAAACATGGAAATGGATATATGACCCCCCAAAATTTTGGAAATAGGGAAACACATTATTTTAAAAATTACACACACACACATTTTGTTTTAGTTTTTAATCCTTGAAGGTTAGTTTGATTGGTCATGGAGCCGAACATGGAACCTCTCATAGTTGGAAGGTCACAGTTTTGACTCTCTCAATTACCTTGGGGTTAAGCACCATAATTATTTCTAATGTTTTACCCCGTTCACACCATAATTAATGTTGATGTTTTACCCCGTTTACCAGCCATGAACGGTAGGGAAGTACTCGAAGGGATTTCCATTAGATTTTCCTCGGAAAAAATATAGATTTTATCTTATTTTTAAATAACACATTATCTATGTACATCAATGTAGATTCAAACCATTAGACATCAAACATGCAAAGTTTGATCGTGTACATAGGCATGTAAGGGTGAATACAACAAAATTCCATTGAGATACAAGATATGTAATACATATAATTGAAGTTTTGAATAAAAATACACAAAGATTAAGGATCTAAATGGCCTCTAGGCTCTAGAGTCTAAAAATCATCATACTATAATCAAATGAATTGACAATTCATCTGATACTAGTCTAACTCAATGGATTACAAGAATCTAAAGTTTTCTTTCTCTTGTTTAATAGCTTCAATAACTACTACCATTTGATGTTTTAAATCAATTGGCATGGGAACCATTGGGAAGGATATATGTTTCAATTAGTTGGCACCATTGAAAAACCTATTTCCCTTTGAGGTTGCAATCTTAGAATCACCCAATTCCTAGCTCAAGGGGTGTAAGAGGAAGGGGTACAAGGTCTTGTTTTGAATATAGGTTGAAATATTGGAAAAATTGTTAAGTCTCTTAAAAGTTGAAAAACAATCCAATTTCTATCTTCTCCGTGTGAGATTTGATGGGTTTGATTCCATCACCTAACATCCAAAAATGGGGGTCCCATTTAACTTTAATGTTATAATTTAAGTTAATGAAAGTAAAATATAAATAAAGGTAGATGTCAACATTACATTTAAGAATCAAGATTAAAAGTTAATGGAAATTCAAAAAAGAGGATTGTTATCCCCATTTCCTAGGGATAACTAAGGAGATAATGTCTGGAACCCCTCAGTTTGTAGACATGGAGTACTGAGAGGCATATGGCTGACAACATCCACTTGCACATATAGAGGCCCACCTCACCACCATAGATCTCAGGTTCATCCCGTGGGTATTCACCACATCAACTTGCTTTTGGAAGACATTGGGTTTTTCTCCATGAGGTACAAGCCAGGTATTATGGTGAGTGTCATTTCAATATTTGAGGCATTTGAGTTTGTCGCATTTGAAACTTCTTTTGATTATGTAACATCTGCTTGGAAATTATGTTCTTTGTCCTATTTCACCTTGGTGGTTGACATGGCGCCCTAGTAAGTAGTCACCCTTAGGGATAGGTTTGCTACTGGGAGGTCCCCTTGACAAGTCATCATACCATTTCCAACCATACTTTCCACTTTCCACACTTCATCCCCTCATCTTCTTATCTTTTGGGATTTTCGGGTGTATTGACCCAAGAAGGGATTGTCCCTCATTTCATGGGAAGAAGGGGTTGAAGTCACAAAGGGAATTTACTTGGAAAAAGATAAAATCCATATTATGAAACCTTCCAGATGCTCGCCCAAATAGGTATTGAGAACAATGAAATGTTTCTCCTAAAAAATGAGATACTTGCAAAAGAAAACACATATGTATAAATATCCCACTTGTTGAGGGATCTACACAAGTGCATTATAACCTAGACTATACCCCCATGGCACTCTGTGTACCTCTCCCTTCAAGTGACACCATGGTACTCCCCCCCAAGCTAATCGATTAACCCATAGGAAGTACCCAATGTTTGGAACTTAATTAATCAATGACAGTGAATGGGCTTGGAAAAAGGATGCATTGAAAACGAAGGTGCAACACACCCTCTACAAAGGAACCCATAGATTAGACACTACGATCCCTTGTATGTCATGAACCCCATGACCAAAAGTATTTCCCCCATCCATGTCACCTTCTCCACATGACCGAGAGAGGGGTCCACTTGGGAAACACTCCTAAACTTGAGGTATGATTCACCCAATAGGTCGCATTGTCAACCCTCTCATACCTAAACTTGGAAAATTGCATAAGGTATTTGAGAACTTGTTTGGTTTGATGAGGTAGTTTTTGATGCACATGCTTAGGTGTCTCTTTTATTGATTTGATTTACTTATCATGATGCATTTGAATTGAGATCCTTGGAGGGTGTATTCATTGTCTTTGTAGGACCTAGTTGGTGTACAGTTCGGAAGAACAAGCCTAGTTTGGAATTCTTTGGGGCATGAAGCACACAGGATGGATACCATGACCCACACAATCAAACGATGATGAAATCCTTTGGAGGCTTGAGAGGCACCTTGGAGGACCTCACCTAACCCTTACTAGCCCAACATTTTTCTTCTTGAGGCCAAAATGTCACACTTGGAGGGCTTGACGTCACCTAAGGACAGGGTTTGGTGGTGGAGATGGACACTTGGAATTTTTAGAGGAATAAGACTCTTTTCATGCCAGAGATGGGCCTAGCGCAGACCCAACAATTCATCTCCAAGCTTAACGTCCACCTAAAAATGTCAAAACGTCACCCTAGAGAGGGTTGATGTCATCTTTAGGGCTTCTTCTGTGCATTTTTAGGGTTAAATTGGATTTTAATATTGTAAAGGGGAAAAGTAAGGGTTTTTGACCTCTTACTTTGTGGTTTACCCTTATGTTCAGTGGACAAACTCTTTTTAGGAGATTTGTATAAATAGAGATCAAACTCTTGTCATTTTATCATCGCATTCTCACTTGGAGAAAGACTCCTTGGCTGAAATTTGCACCCTATTTGGGAAATTTTATCTATCTCTCTTGCTACTATCTCTTGTGATGATTTGTATTGGCTATTGGATGAAGCGGTAAGGTGCTACCTTTCTTGGAAGTTATTTCTTGCGTTTATGGTGGATTTATCTTGGTTAAAAGGAGTTTATCTTGTTAATTCTTGGATTGGGTAAGAGATCTTGTTTATCTTCCTTTCTTGGTTGCAAGGTTAATTTGTTAAGATTTTGGGGAGTATAAGTGCATACAACCCCACTAAGCCCATCATAATTGTCTTGGAATAATTTGTTGCACAAAGGAATACTAGGAGAAGTAAAAGGGTTTACACCCTCCCAAGTTTTTCCTAGCTAGTCATGCATTCCTTGGGGAGTAAAAGGGATTACACCCCCAAGGAAGTATAACAACTAGCTCTTTCATTTAAAAGACTCCATAACCCAATAGTTAAAGGCACTAATCTCTTGCATTGGAGAAATAAAATCATTACATTGGGATACATAGAATCACGAGATATTGAAATTGTTGAAATCAAAATCTTTTCTATATGCTTAAAGCTAGCCAAGGCAACTAGGGCATCTTGTTTATCCAAGGATTTATTACTGCTGTAATAAATTTATGCTACAACCATTAGGGTTGCAACAAAACACTTCATAACTTTCAAAATTACTCAATTTATAACCGTCAGAGTTTGGTAGAAAGCTACCAAATTAATCTACTAGTTGTTGTGTTTTTTTTGGGTGGTTTACTTGCAAGTTTTGGTGGTTGGAATTTTTTGTTGTATCAATTGTTTTCTACATCCATAAGGATGCAATAATATCTCTTCGATACTTTTATCTAACAGCCCTTAATTATTGTTAAAGTCTTGTGCTATCATACTTGAGCAATCACTAGTAATTGCTAGCTAGTCTCTTGCATACTTTCTTGGACTTTTAGTGACTTGTTTATCAACTCTTCCTAACATTTCATTGTTGATTTATATCATTATATATTGCTGCTAATTGGGACAGCAAGTTTCACTTGCTTTTCCATTAGATTATTGGGCTTGTATCTTGTGTTTTATTGTGTCTCAGGCAGGTACAACATTCCTCGATAGTTATTCAAGCACTTGGAAACCATTGACCATCTCCGAGATTTGTTCCCAATCCATCCTTCACTTAGTAGTTTGACCTATAGAGGCTTCACTCCCATAACCTCACTTTCCATCTTATTTTCTCCTAGGTTCACCCATGATTCCCCCCTTGTGTTGGATTCATCCTTCACTAAAGCGAGGGGAGGGTTTATCTAAGGCGACGATGGGTAAACTCTCCCACAATTATCACCATCTCGTGGATTAGGTCAGGCTTTACCCAACCTACAATTTGTGCGATAACAAGGACAATTTCCTTTTTTCCTTGTATATGTGTTTTTTCCAAATTCTTCATCATTTAAGTGCTTCTCTAGGCCCGAATCACACCTTGTTTGAGTCAAAGCACACCCAAAATGTGGGCCTAAGTTTCTAGGGAATTTCCAAATCATGAAATGCTCACTGAAACACTTAGGCATGGGAAACATGAGGGAGGAGGCAAGAATTTCTTGCAACTTAGCTAGCGAGTGATCTACAGTGATGGCCTCCAAATGTTCCCACTAGGAGCAACAGTAGAAAATGGAGCTAAGGTGGAAGCCAATGCAAAGGATCTCTTAACATCCAAGGATGAAAACTACCAGTAGTAGAATCTATTGAATTTTCGATGAATCATACCACTACACTAGTGTTTCTCTCAAAAAAAATTGGTCTTCCTCCCATTGCTAGAGTTGGCCTATCTTGGAGGTCAACTCAAGCATGTCGAAGGACAATGCTTGATAGACCTATGACCATCCCTCTCGGTAGTAATTTGTACATTCAAACTTTTTAGTAGTCATGAGAAGCTAGAAGAAAGAGGCAATCTATGTTATTGTGAGTTAGTTTATGAAGAATCATAGAAAACATGATTAAGAATGTCACTCAACCTTAGGTTTCTCTATGCCACTAGTTAGGGATCATCACATCTCCCAAGCATGGCCTAGAATCTACAAGCCATTTAATCCCTACCTCCTTGACTCCTTTGAATTATATAAACATTTTCTACCCTATTTGAGTAGCCATGGCTAAGAAAAATCATCAAGGACTTGCCCCAACTCTATTTTTGTGGTTGTTATGAGCACTCCATATGACACTTCTATCTCTTCATCCCTAATGTCTTTGGGATATTCATCAACATCGATCGCAGAGTTCACGAATAACCCTCAAACATTCAAAGATAGGGTCAACCTACCTAGAGCTTTTGTCCTCATAGGAAAGAAAGCTCCATAATTAGGTAGTTTCATTGTAGAGATAGTTGAAAACTTGAATGTGCCCCTGTTTTACAAGTTTCTTCTCCAACGCTGAAAGTGTAAATCAAAGACAAACAAAATCATGCTCTGATATGTAGATTTAAAGGTTTATGGGCATCATGTTCATCCTTCATATACTAGATTTAGAATGGCTAGGCATCATCGTACAAGGTAAGCCTCTACTCTATATGTTTTTAAATTGTTTATTTCAAGAATCTAGAAGATCATAGGAAGGCCATGGAAGAGGGACCATAGTTTTCTGGAAAAGTTATCTTCTTCTTTAAACCTTGTATCCCTAAATTCACCTATGCATCAATGGCTATCTCTTCAACCTAAGTCTAGGTGAGATTGCCAAATCTTCCTTTCTACTTGTGGGAAGAGGAGATTTTGCAAGAAATAGAAAAATTGTTGGAAAAAATCATTAAGATATATCCCAATCAAGAGGATATGGGTATTTTTAGCTATGTTAGGATATGTGTAGAGTTCGACTAGAGTGAAGGTCTTCCAAACAAGATTTTTTTTAAACTGTGAAGATTTCAAATGGAACTCAAAGCTAGATTATGAGAATGTCACCTTTAGTTGCAAACGCTATCTAGAAGTAGGCCATATGAGGAAAGTTTGCCAAAAACAAAATTAAGAAGGTTGAAGAGCATCATCCATCTAGTAAAAAGGAAATCCTAGATGGATTCCAACAAGTTAACCAAAGGAAAAAGATGTATGGATGGTTGTTGAGTCAGTGGAAAAATCCAAAGCCGGTTTCCCCAAAACCACTAGTTAATAAAAAGGAACCCTTTGAAGATGCTTGACTACAAAAGTTTGTAGATGGGGAAGAATATTCTAGCAGGGGAGGCCTAACTTTAGTTGAGATGGAAAAGTGAGGAATTCCTTGATTTAAGATATGAACTTCAGGAAATAGGAAGTGCCTTTAGTAAGAGGTTGGAAGTCACACTTGATGTGGAAAAACAAATCAGCAACAAGGGGGAAGAGGGAATGAAGGAATGGAGAATATCAACAATGGAGGTTAGCATTGTATGGACGATGTGCAAGTATAGGGAAAGGGTGTGGAAACATGTATGGATGCACAAGAAAGGAAGGGCATGGGTACATTAAAAGGTATGACATGTGGAGGTACAAGTACATAAGAAAATGGGGGTACAACAACAAGTACATATTTCCTGGGTACAACAATTGGTATGGACGCACAAGTATAGGTATGTGTAGGTTCAAAAATAGAAGAAATGGGCCAAAGGCTCATGGGAATTTTCAATTATGCTAAGCAAAGTAACCATGGTGCACTAGTTTTGAGAAGCATGCCTTTTCTACGGGATGATACTAGGGTTTTAATAAGGGTAGGGACAATGTCTAATGAAGACAAAGTAAATCCAAGAGTGTTCTCCTCTAGAATACATTTCCCTTAATTGTTCTAAAAGTGATGGTTCAATGTGAGAAATGGTCAGATCTCTAAATGCAAATTTTATGGTAGTCGGGGTTTCTAGTTAACATAATCCTAAGGAGGAGTGATCGCCCCTTACATCAATGGGAAATGCAGTCACCATTGAGGAAACAATTGTGGTGGGTTTGGGTCAAGATTCAAAGAATGTGGTAAGTTCAATGCTAGTTGATGTACCTTTGTGTATTAACATACTAACCCTTCCCAAATGGTTATGAGATTGTCTCTCCATCTGGGGATTCTATGTTGGAAATTGTGGGTGTAGGGTTGGAGTTGGGAAATGACAAGCTCATTCCCTCAGAGAAGCTAGTGCAACCTATAACGG
Source organism: Picea engelmannii (assembly GCA_009831015.1). NCBI lineage: Eukaryota > Viridiplantae > Streptophyta > Pinopsida > Pinales > Pinaceae > Picea > Picea engelmannii. Next base: position 156,624 of record ML808949.1, on the reverse strand, counting down.
AGTTGTAGGGTGAGGGCAATGAAATTCCTTCACAACCTTCTGTCAATAATGGTGCCATGCCTTCACTAGATCTTGATAATTTTAAGTTCTTTCTTACCGATACAAAGGAATAATTTTGAGGGGCACATGCATTTGGAGACTAGGGGGGTTATTCTCTTCTTTCTGCGTAGAATGTTGGATGAGGAATATTTTAACCGATGGTGATTGTTGAACTAGGATTCTAAGGGGATCTCCATCTCTTACCAAGGATCGGGGTTGAAGCATGTATGTCTATTGTTTAACTAAAATGCCATAACTTGCTATGTGCTACAGTTTGGAAACTAGAATATTGTTGGTAGTCATGCCGAGTTTAGTGTTGGCGGGTAGATTCCAACCTAGATGATCATGGCCAAGCCCATTATCCTCTTCTATCATAATTTCTAGCCATACCCACAAACGTGCACCCTTTTGTAGACCTATTTTCCTGCAAGTTTGGTAATGTTCTTATTCCAAATCATTGTCAAAATTCATTTCAAGTGAATTTGAGGGTATGTGTGGAGGTGGATCTAAAGCAAAAGCTTCTTCTCTTTATTTCTATTTACACCATTGATGGAGCTAGACAACAGAAGGTTTGGTACCTTAACCTTATAAATGATTGCATTCATGTTAAGCTCAAGATCACCTGATTAGAGATTTCCTTCTTTGCAGACCCAAATCGGGTAAGGCTGCAAGTGAGGGTGGTGTTGTGGTTCCTCCTTCTCAAGGCACAAGGATAGTTGGTACCTTTCTAGCTTTACATCAGAGATTTTGAGGTGGTGGCCCCTCCGTGGTTGCTAATTTTGAGTAGGGTGCTCTTCATCTAGTGGTATAGATGCAACTTCAATGAAGGTCCATAGTGAGTCAGTGGTGAAACCTAGAGTCAATAGTTCTTCCTTGGTGGTGGGGCATCCTCATGCACCTCAAAACCTTGATCCTATGATCAAGGGTAGTTCAACTCGTCTTGAGTCTAATAGCATGAAAATTGAGGTAGCATGGTAGATCAATCCTAACAAGCAAAGGGTATCCTCTCCGACTCATGTACACAAGTCAGTGGGGGATTTAAGCCCTAAGCTATGAGATAAGACATATAATGATGTGATGGCTCCATCACTTTATTGTCATACTCTAGCTTTTGAGGGGTTTGTGATGGATAACTAGTTCAATAGTTTAGGACTTCATCTTCTTTTGAAATGAAGCTATCCCTATTGTTCTGGAATGTTTGAGGGACAACAATCCCCAGTTGAAAGTAGATAGTTTGTGGTGTTTTGTAATGTTTCCGTTCAGATGTGATTCTCCTACAAGAGGTCAAGTCGACTGGATTTGAGCTTCAAAATTGAATGAACTATTGTTGGAATTGTCTTTTTTGGGCTTCATATCATTGTCAAGGGAGTGGCGGGGTAGTAATTACCCTTTCATTGTATTTGCATAACTTTGTGGTAGCTCATGTTTCTGATCCTAACAACCAATGAGTTTGAGTCATGTTGTTGGTGCAAGATCACTTCTTAGGGTTTGGTGTTGTTTATGTTCCTAACCTTAATTCGAAGCATGAGAAAATTTGGGATTGGATTCCTTTTTCTCTTTCAACTATGGAGGGAATTGTTGGAGGGGATTTTAACATGGTGGGGTGGGAGGGTGAACGATCCGACAATATAGGTTCTGTGATCAACGGTTCTGAGAAGCAGGCTTGGGCCCATTGCAAGGCCATCTTTCAATGTTTAACACTAATTGGAAACAAAAAGGGCTTGGATATGGTGGTTGATTCACTTGGACCAACTAAAGGTAAGATCACGACATGGTACATGATTGGTTGGATTGGATTTATGGCCCATATAAGAATATGTCATTTTTTCAAGGAAGCTTCACCCTCTATAGGAGTTGATGGATGTGATAGGTTTTGACCATTTTCTTATCTAGACCCTGATCACTATGAGCCACTCAGTGGATTCGCCTCCCTTAACTTTTTTTAAGTTGATCGCATTTGGAGTAAGAGGATTTCCAAGCCTTAGTACAAAGAGTCTATGACCTTTCTCCTAGGCTAATGGTACCTCAATATTTATCAGAGGATGGGGTTGGATGATGGCTCATAGATAGAGAAAGGACTTATGGTAGGCCCAATTCAGACCTAAGGAGGTTCGCATCTTTCTTGAAGAGGATCTTCGTAATGTAACTCTTCAAGAGGAGGCTATGAAATTGGAGATGGTTGTTTGTAGAGGTGAGGACTACATTGCTAGAGGTGCCTAGGTTCATTCATGTTTGCAGTGGATTCATGATGGAGATGTAGGTTCCAAATTCTTCTTCAACATATTGAAGAGGAAGGTGGTTTTCAATAGGGTTATTGGTTTGTGTAGGGTAGATAAGTCTCTTGCAAAGGACCCTTCTATGGTTTGAGGTATGTTTGGGCATCATAAAAATATTTTTTCTTCTTATGCTTTGAAAAATTGTATCTAAGCTACTAGAAATGATTTTTGTAGGGTTGTTACTCATAATATTTCTATTTGTGATTAGGACTGGTTGGATACAGACTTCTCTAAGGAGTTATTTGCTGCTCTTACCTCCATGTAGAATGGCAAGTCTTCAAGTATGGATGGCCTTCCTTGTGAATTTTACAAGTTCGTGTGGGACACCATTGGGGATGACTTTTCTTGTTTGGAATTTGAAGTGTTCTCTTACGACACTTATGAGTTTCTCAATCAATATTTATCAATCTTATTCCCAAGAATGTGACTCGTGACACCATTAGGGGTTGGAGGCTTATCACCTTGCTTAGTGTTTCTTACAAAATTATGGCCAAGGCATTGGCCTTGATGATTAGTTCGATGACATGAAAGGTGGTTACGAAAGAGAACATATGTTTTGTGAAGGGATTATTCATTCTTGACACTATGATTTCATCTTAGGAGGCCTCAAAGTGGGCTCGAGACACTTCCCAACAGTCCCTTTTTTCTAAAAATTGACTTTGACAAAACATATGATCATGTAGATTGGTCCTTTTCCAAAGATGTTGACTTGTTTTGGCTTTGGACAAATATATGTGGCCATGGTGAACACTCTCTTTACCAATGCATCAACCTTTATCTGAGTGAATACCTATTTATCCCTGTAGATTTCCCTGCATCAATCCATTTTCCAAGGGTTCCCTCTGGAACCATATTTATTCATATTGATGAAAAATGATTTGGGTTATTTGCTAGAGGTTGCTCATATTCATGGGGCATTCTTCTCTAGGATGGTTCAAATATGGTGAATAACGATTTTAAAAATGACTCTCCTCTCTATGAGTGTTGAGCAATGCTCAATTGATGGAGCCCTTGCATGCTTAGATACCTTTGCTCTGCATTGGGTTCTATGGTTAGCAACTACAAGACAAACATCTGGTTGGTTTGGTTTGTTGATGTTTGTAGCATCAAACAAGTAATTCCACATTGGTTTTGTGTCTAACATGTGGAAGTCGTCATTAATACATCTCAAGACTTAGGAAATTCACTTTATTAAAGTAATTATTAAAGTGAATGCCTTTTTAAAATTAATTGAGTTTAACTTAATGAAATGCTTAATTTTTTGGCATTAGTAAATTAAATTAAATCTTAGCCATTGATCTCAAGTAATGGTGAGATCTAATCTCAACCATTGATCACTTTGGAGATCTAGGGTTTTGGATTTAGGGTAAACTCAACATTATAAAAGGTAGCTAAGGTGAGAGGAGGAGACACACACAAAGTAGGATAATGAGATCTCATTATATTGGGTGGAGGAATTTCATCCAAGTATGCAAGATCCGAGGAAGGGAACAAGGGGAAACAAAGGAGTAGTGGCTAGCAAGATCAAAGCATAGACCTTGAGGTGTGATCAACTATTTTTCTATTTGTATTTTTCCTCGGAGGGGCCATTTTCCCAAGGCGAGAGCCCTTGTAAGATTGGATTCATTTAGAATGAAAGGTTGATTTGAAGGGAAGAAATATGTGTGCATATTGTGGTTTCATGTTTATTGCTTCCATTGATTTATTTATTTAGATCGTTAAAACCTAACCGGTTTTTTATTCAATAAATCTACAGTAATAAGTTTATTACAACAAGGTATTTGCTAGGAAATAATTTACCGGGTGTTGGGTGAGCAAAAATTAACATGGTATCAGAGATAGATCTCTGAGGAGGAAACCAAGGTTGCATAGATCCAATGATTTCTTGCAAGGACAATAGTACAACAAGCGGGAGAATAAAACCTAGCAAACAAAAAAAATATGAGGGTCGTACAACTAGGAAGAGGGTTGTACTGTTGCAGATCTAGCACTGCAGCAGGGTTGTACAACCAAATATATTGTATAGTAGGGTCGTACAACACACGACAATAGTCCATCCAGTTCATAGACCATTTAACAACGGTTGCAAGCTGCAGAAGGGTCGTATAGGGCCGCAACTGGATCGTACAGTCCACAATAGGTCAGTACAGGTTGCGCAGATAGCTGCAACAAGCCACGAGAAGACCCAGAAGGGCAACTGGGTGTTGTAGGCAGGCCCACTAGAAAACTGCAGGCAGCCTCGGGCAGCGGCAAGAGACTGCAACAACAGATCTGGGAAGCAACAAAAGGTTCAGGCATTGGGCAACATAGTTTAGGTAGCGGGCAACAGATCCGGGAAGTAGAATATTTCTGAGTAGAAGTGTTGCGTGGCTTGTTGAGTAGTGGAAGAATTCCGAGTAGGGGTCCAAGCAACGAACATAAGAGATCATATCAACTTTTGGTGCTTAACGAAATAAGCACATGGTAGTTATTTCTAGATCTAGAAATGGAAATGGCTTGTCTTAGGTTTGAATATAGATTGGATGGAGCATCAAATTTTATTTCTTAGAAAACGAGGGTGACCTTGCTCTTGAAGGAACATGACCTGTGGGAGATCATGGAAAAGGTTGTTCCTACACCAAAATATGCAACAAAGAATGAAACTCTCGTGAAGAAGGACATCAAAGCTCAGAGAGTCATTATGGATGTCGTGAAGGATCATTTGATCCCTCACATGGAAAAGAAGCAGTCGACCAAATAGATGTTCAAGGCTCTAGTCGATTTGTTCCAGAGTGATAACTTGAACATGAAGATGGCCTTGAGGAACAAGCTCAAATCCATCCAAATGTCAATATTTGACAATGTCACCGGTTACTTCATGAGGATCACTTAGACACGTGATCAACTTGCAGCCATTTGGGAGAAAGTGGACGAGGCAAAACCAGTGAATGTGGCATTGAATGGGTTCACCAAGTCTTGGGAACCATTTGTCAAGGGGATATGTGCTCAGGAGAATCTTCGAGATTGGAAGAGGCTTTGGGATGATTGCATCCAGGAAGAGACTCAGGAGGAGTCTAAAGCAGGCAAGCATGAAGATGGAGAGTAGAACCTGGCTTTGGTCGGTCATACCAAGAGGAGCAAAGGACAATTTTCTAAGGAAGGAGGAAAGAAGAACTTGAGCAAAGTCAAGTGCTTTGCGTGCCACAATATGGGGCACTATGCATCACAATGTCCAGAGAAGAAGAAAGGTAAGGAGAAGATGCAACAGGTAGCAACATCTGCATGCTCAGGTCAAGGAGTTTGTTGAGAAGTTCGAGAAGGATTTCATGTAAGTCTCTTTTATTTTTGACACAATTTCCAATGATTCTTGGTACTTAGACAATGGTGCATCTCATCGTATGACGGAGGCACGAGAGCTATTCAACATTCTGATGATGCAATACTCAGGATATCATGTGGAACTTGGTGACGATGTCGAGTATGCAGTTGAGGGGGAGGGAACTATCTTATTCCAACTTGATTTAGGAGGTTCGTTAGAGGTTAAGGATCTTCTCTGTGTCCCAAAGTTGAAGAAAAATTTTCTCTCAGTCTCGGCTTTGGAGGACAAGGGTTTTGAAGTCTTGTTCCAAGACGAACAAGTACTCATACATTCATAGGGAGATAGCCCTAACAAAGTAGTGAGCATTAGTGTCAGAGAGGGCAAGGTATACAGGTTGTAGGGCAAGCATGTTAGTGTGTCCAAGGGGATCTTGGATCATGGATCGATGTCAGTGGTAGAGGAAAAGGAGCAGGAAGCTCCAAAGGGCGAGGAGAGTTCATCGACTTCCAATTCATGGAGTCAACCTTCAAGTTGGAAGGAGGAGTTAAGATGTAGAGGCTCCTAGGAGCACAACAAAGGAGAGCATGCCTCCAAAGAAGTGTCCATACTTCAGGGCACTAATGTGTAGCATCATTGATTTTGAGACTTCCAATGTTTAGGGAGTAGCTGACTAATAGGGTTAGAGGGATGCCAATGTGTAGAATAATGTGTGCGACATTGTGCCAAGGTCGGAGGGAGAACTAGTTCTAGGTGGCTCTTCAAGAAGTACCTTCTTCTCTAAGAGGGAGCGTTGTTGTTTGTAGCATCGGACAGGTACTTCCACATTGGTTTTGTGTCTACCATGTGGAAGTCGTCATTAATACCTCTCAAGACTTAGGAAATTCACTTTATTAAATGAATTATTAAAGTCAATGCTCTTTTATAATTAATTGATTTTAATTTAATGAAATGCCTAAGTTTTTGGCTTTAGTGAATTAAATTAAATGTTAGCCATTGATCTCAAGTGTTGGTGAGATATAATCTCAACCATTGATCACTTTGGAGATCTAGGGTTTTGGATTTAGGGTAAACTCAACATTATAAAATGAAACTAAGGTGAGAGGAGGAGACACACACGGAGTGGGATAATGAGATCTCATTGTATTGGGTGGAGGACTTTCATCCAAGTGTGTAGGGTCCGAGGAAAGGAACAAGGAGCAACAAAGGAGTAGCGACCAACAAGATTGAATGACAGATCTTGAGGTGTGATCAACGATTTTGTTGTTTGTATTTTTCCTCAGAGGGACCATTTTTTGAGGACGGGAGCCCTTGCAAGCTTGGATTCATTTATAATGAAAAATTGATTTGAAGGGCAGAAAGTTGTAGATTCCCTGATGGTCTTTGCCCTATCTGTCATCGCCCGAAGATGGTGAAGCACATTTTTTGGGAGTGTCAGTTTGGTAAAATTTGTTAGAAGTATTTTCAAGATCAGTGTTTAGTTTTACCTCAAGGCGGGGTTCATTGGCATCCTACCTTGATTGTTTCTCTCTAGTTTGCTCCACCTTCACCGAGTTATGGAAGTGTTTGATGATTTCGATCCTATTAATGCTCTGGAAACTAGGTGTAAGTGTGTTTTTGACCATGAGGTTAGCTCCTTGTCCACTTTTTGTACCATGTAGCGTGGAAACTAGGTGTAAGTGTGTTTTTGACCATGAAGTTAGCTCCTTGTCCACTTTTTTTACCATGTAGCGTGATGAGGTACGCCATCAACATTTGGCTAAGGGATCTATGTTGATTAAAGATGCCCAATTTTTAGAGCCTTTAGCTTATTCAGAGACTGTATCTCAGTATTATTAGTTGTATTATAAAAGATAGGTTATCATTTCCATTATAAATACCTTTCCCTTTTACTTCACTGTCTGTAAATATTATTTTATAAATATAAGATATATTTTTCAAAAATAAAAATTATGAGTTTCAAACTCTCAAAAAGCACATCTGTAGGAAGGCACAGGGTGACCACTCAAAAGCTTTACTCAGTTATGAACCTTTCAATGTTTACTGCCTACATGTAAAGTTGGGACAGCTTTTTCTTAAATTGACAAAATGTATCATCTGATTCACACACATGTACAGCAGACTAAGCGTAAAGGCGGTCTGCATTCTGTCTCTAAATAATATAAACCTTGTTCTTGTAAAAAGTAACTACATATATTGTATAACTTACTTCAGTTTTTATGCCCAAAACAAGTGACACGGCCGCACAAATCATCAAAATGATGAGTGTCTTGTCCTGAAACGCTTCCCACATAAAAACCTACCAAAGGATATAAGTTCATATATATAAATAACTACAACGCCAATTTCAGAAAGGATAAATACGTCTGCAGATCAAATATACACTTTGGTCTATTGAAGAATGCAAAGGAAAACATTACCCAAAAATTGCGTGCAGCCTTTCGGGGATATGTGTTCTCTCCAAATGCATTCCTTCGACGTTCAAACTCTTTTGGATCTTCCTTAATACCCTTATCGATATCAGTATGTAATAGATTGGCTATTCCATTTACCTGTTAGCATTTAGGGTTCTTACTGCAATAACTACTTCAGCAGGAACTTAAAGCATAAGACCATCATAATTGAGATGTGCGAACAAAATAAAAATCTCATCTCTTTCTCAACTTACTCCTCCCTTCTGCTGTAGAGCATCAATATCCTGTTCGCTAACCAAATTTGCAAGCGGTATTGGTCCAATTTCATATCCTTCTGGGGGAGGTTCTCTGGGAGCTTCTAACAATGGCGATAGTTCATGAGTTTCAAATAATTAGTCCATGTGATTCAACTAAAAACTGGAAAGGCATTCAAGAACATTTAATATGCACATGATATTAAAAGACTACAAAAATATTAATAACAGTCTTTTCTTCCACAGGGCAATTGTATGGCAATTACAATATAACAGATAAAGCATGAAATATGTCAACGTATTGACAACAAAAGTCTGGGTGAATGGCATCAAACAAAGCTAAGTCTAGAGTCTATACAAAAAATCTTTAGATATAATATTATTCATTCCAAATGCGTCCTGGAGCCATATTTTGTGTTATAATCAGAAAAATCAGTGTATATAAATCTATCTACAGGGTCTACTCGGGCATTGCCAAAAATACACTACTGTCATTAGTCTAAAACGAAGACCCAAAAGCCTTACAAAGAAATACAAGGAGCCATATTTTGTGTTATAATCAGAAAAATCAGTGTATATAAATCTATCTACAGGGTCTACTCGGGCATTGCCAAAAATACATTACTGTCATTAGTCTAAAACGAAGACCCAAAAGCCTTACAAAGAAATACAATTCTTCTTTTCAAATGTGTTCTAAGCTTTTGGCTATGTAAATCTGGACAAAATCGCTATTTTTTGTTGTTTAAATTGCATTTTTGAATGCATAAATGAATTTAGCGTGCTGAAAAAGTCTAGAGGCACTTGGATTATACAAACTTAGCCACTCAAATCTGCAAATCTAACAATTCCTTAAATTCAAACAGAAAAAATAACCAAAAAACTTTCAAAAGATAGAACGTTTAGACTACCCTTATATTGTACTGTAATCTGAAAAATGGGTGTATAGAAAACTCTCTACAGTGTCTATTCAGGCATAACCAAAAATACAACCATGCGTGTCAGTAGTCTAAAACTAAGACCCAAAAGCCCCTAACATTAAAGGATTAAAGTGTTTTAAAACCAAAAGAAGGAATGTTTCTCATACCCCTTCCATTTGAAATTCTTCCCCTAAAGAGTTTGGATGCCTGCAAGAATGAAAAGAAAGGATTTAGGAATGTTGTATGCTTAAAATGTCATTTGCCTTCATAGAAATAAACAACATAAGCCACAATTACAGATGACTTACCCTTACTGCTTGAGTATTGGATCTCCACGAATCCCGTCCTCTTGCCTTTGCCCTTTTTAGATCTAAAGTATACCTAAACCGGCGACAGGCATTCAGAACCCATGCTGCTTTCTGCATATGTGAAAGATGAAGCATACATTATAAAAATACGGAGCTACAAACCAAAGAAAGTCTAAACATGTTAAATATTTCAATAAATTACTGCCAACATATTTAATTCCTATAATTCTCAATAGTAACCATCAAAACACAAACACATTCTGATATGCCTATTCAACATATTTAATTCCTATAATTCTCACTAGTAACCATCAAAAGACATTCTGATATGGCTATTCAATATTCAGTTCAACCTCGTTATCATATTTCATCTTTATTGTGTAAGTGTTATTTATATCTATTTATAAAATAAGTTTTTTTCCAAAGAGAAAATTTCAATATAATGAGTTTTCAATACATAGAATTTACAATGCTCAAGTGAAAAAGTGTTTTCTGTCAAATGAACTTTAGCTTTTAGTGGTCTCTCCACCAGCATAGGGAGAAAGTTCATATTAAAAGCAAGAGGACTGTTAAGAGTCTAAAATAAATACAAGTGTATGAGAGTGGTCTCTCGACCAGGGAGAAAGTTCATATTAAAAGCAAAAGGACTGTTCAGAATCTAAAATATATACAAGTGTATGAGAGGAATATAACCCCAGTAAATAAAGAAAAAAACAGTAGAATCTTCAGAGATACATTGACTTACATAAACATATAAGACGGGATGATATTAAACCCAAATATAGTTGCTGCTTAACATTGCAGAAGGCAAAGTCAGTACTAACGCATTTCTCAAATACCTTAGATATATCCTCTTTGGCTTGTCGTGCCGAAAAGAGTCCAAAGTTTACTCTAGCAGCAGTACTGTTACGGAAAATTGTCTCATTCAGTTGTTTTAGTCATGAATATAGCTGACTTGTTAGTTACTAGCTTTGTACCAGATCACTATCAAGCAAACACGAGGAGAAGCCCAATGGATAGGAGCTAAGAAAATGGGAGGCAAGGCCCTTGAGTTGATCAGGTACAAAGCTAGTAACTCCATAGAAATGGAAAAGGAAGAAAAACAATTATCAGAAAATGGGTAATCAAGAGTATAAAGGATAACAAAGAAACATAAGGTTTAACCGCTAAGAACTAAAAATAAAACAAAGCTGCAAGATATGCATTGATGTTCAACATTGCTATAAGCACATTCCTTGAAGCTGGGCATCTGATAAAATAACTTTGTAGGTTCCTTCCTACTGAAGGAAGCCACTTCAATAAAACAGCCACTAGAATTAGCCTAATAAAGAGTTAAAATGAAATGGCTTTTTTTAAGGTGGAGAAATTCAAACAAA
>ML808949.1:134190-145695 GCA_009831015.1 Picea engelmannii | reverse complement strand
GGGGATATGTGTTCTCTCCAAATGCATTCCTTCGACGTTCAAACTCTTTTGGATCTTCCTTAATACCCTTATCGATATCAGTATGTAATAGATTGGCTATTCCATTTACCTGTTAGCATTTAGGGTTCTTACTGCAATAACTACTTCAGCAGGAACTTAAAGCATAAGACCATCATAATTGAGATGTGCGAACAAAATAAAAATCTCATCTCTTTCTCAACTTACTCCTCCCTTCTGCTGTAGAGCATCAATATCCTGTTCGCTAACCAAATTTGCAAGCGGTATTGGTCCAATTTCATATCCTTCTGGGGGAGGTTCTCTGGGAGCTTCTAACAATGGCGATAGTTCATGAGTTTCAAATAATTAGTCCATGTGATTCAACTAAAAACTGGAAAGGCATTCAAGAACATTTAATATGCACATGATATTAAAAGACTACAAAAATATTAATAACAGTCTTTTCTTCCACAGGGCAATTGTATGGCAATTACAATATAACAGATAAAGCATGAAATATGTCAACGTATTGACAACAAAAGTCTGGGTGAATGGCATCAAACAAAGCTAAGTCTAGAGTCTATACAAAAAATCTTTAGATATAATATTATTCATTCCAAATGCGTCCTGGAGCCATATTTTGTGTTATAATCAGAAAAATCAGTGTATATAAATCTATCTACAGGGTCTACTCGGGCATTGCCAAAAATACACTACTGTCATTAGTCTAAAACGAAGACCCAAAAGCCTTACAAAGAAATACAAGGAGCCATATTTTGTGTTATAATCAGAAAAATCAGTGTATATAAATCTATCTACAGGGTCTACTCGGGCATTGCCAAAAATACATTACTGTCATTAGTCTAAAACGAAGACCCAAAAGCCTTACAAAGAAATACAATTCTTCTTTTCAAATGTGTTCTAAGCTTTTGGCTATGTAAATCTGGACAAAATCGCTATTTTTTGTTGTTTAAATTGCATTTTTGAATGCATAAATGAATTTAGCGTGCTGAAAAAGTCTAGAGGCACTTGGATTATACAAACTTAGCCACTCAAATCTGCAAATCTAACAATTCCTTAAATTCAAACAGAAAAAATAACCAAAAAACTTTCAAAAGATAGAACGTTTAGACTACCCTTATATTGTACTGTAATCTGAAAAATGGGTGTATAGAAAACTCTCTACAGTGTCTATTCAGGCATAACCAAAAATACAACCATGCGTGTCAGTAGTCTAAAACTAAGACCCAAAAGCCCCTAACATTAAAGGATTAAAGTGTTTTAAAACCAAAAGAAGGAATGTTTCTCATACCCCTTCCATTTGAAATTCTTCCCCTAAAGAGTTTGGATGCCTGCAAGAATGAAAAGAAAGGATTTAGGAATGTTGTATGCTTAAAATGTCATTTGCCTTCATAGAAATAAACAACATAAGCCACAATTACAGATGACTTACCCTTACTGCTTGAGTATTGGATCTCCACGAATCCCGTCCTCTTGCCTTTGCCCTTTTTAGATCTAAAGTATACCTAAACCGGCGACAGGCATTCAGAACCCATGCTGCTTTCTGCATATGTGAAAGATGAAGCATACATTATAAAAATACGGAGCTACAAACCAAAGAAAGTCTAAACATGTTAAATATTTCAATAAATTACTGCCAACATATTTAATTCCTATAATTCTCAATAGTAACCATCAAAACACAAACACATTCTGATATGCCTATTCAACATATTTAATTCCTATAATTCTCACTAGTAACCATCAAAAGACATTCTGATATGGCTATTCAATATTCAGTTCAACCTCGTTATCATATTTCATCTTTATTGTGTAAGTGTTATTTATATCTATTTATAAAATAAGTTTTTTTCCAAAGAGAAAATTTCAATATAATGAGTTTTCAATACATAGAATTTACAATGCTCAAGTGAAAAAGTGTTTTCTGTCAAATGAACTTTAGCTTTTAGTGGTCTCTCCACCAGCATAGGGAGAAAGTTCATATTAAAAGCAAGAGGACTGTTAAGAGTCTAAAATAAATACAAGTGTATGAGAGTGGTCTCTCGACCAGGGAGAAAGTTCATATTAAAAGCAAAAGGACTGTTCAGAATCTAAAATATATACAAGTGTATGAGAGGAATATAACCCCAGTAAATAAAGAAAAAAACAGTAGAATCTTCAGAGATACATTGACTTACATAAACATATAAGACGGGATGATATTAAACCCAAATATAGTTGCTGCTTAACATTGCAGAAGGCAAAGTCAGTACTAACGCATTTCTCAAATACCTTAGATATATCCTCTTTGGCTTGTCGTGCCGAAAAGAGTCCAAAGTTTACTCTAGCAGCAGTACTGTTACGGAAAATTGTCTCATTCAGTTGTTTTAGTCATGAATATAGCTGACTTGTTAGTTACTAGCTTTGTACCAGATCACTATCAAGCAAACACGAGGAGAAGCCCAATGGATAGGAGCTAAGAAAATGGGAGGCAAGGCCCTTGAGTTGATCAGGTACAAAGCTAGTAACTCCATAGAAATGGAAAAGGAAGAAAAACAATTATCAGAAAATGGGTAATCAAGAGTATAAAGGATAACAAAGAAACATAAGGTTTAACCGCTAAGAACTAAAAATAAAACAAAGCTGCAAGATATGCATTGATGTTCAACATTGCTATAAGCACATTCCTTGAAGCTGGGCATCTGATAAAATAACTTTGTAGGTTCCTTCCTACTGAAGGAAGCCACTTCAATAAAACAGCCACTAGAATTAGCCTAATAAAGAGTTAAAATGAAATGGCTTTTTTTAAGGTGGAGAAATTCAAACAAAGAACTACATAAGGCTGAATTTTTTTTGTAACATATCCAACCCTTTTGCTGGGCCATGTTAATACTAGATCAATTAACATATTGATTTAAATGCCTAAAATACATGCATTCAGCATAACATGTTATTATTAATAATAATTGAAAAAAGTCAATGCATCCATTTAAACATGCACATTAGCCATTAAATACACACAACAACATTTATACATATACATTACAAAGTAATGAAATATTTATCCACAACATTAAATAATAAATAACACAATGATCAAAACACTTATCTTTCAAAAAGTTTTATATAATCAATTGTAGCCCAAGGATTGTACAAAGCTAGTAACTCACAAGTCAACTATATTCATGACTAAAACATTTGAATGAGACAAACATATGAGGAATGGCACTTATTGTTGGAAGCCCTGGTCACAACACAAACAAGCCCAATAATGTAGGAAGTGTCAATTTCAAATGATGCATGATATGATGAATATGTTCCAACAATTCATCACCCATCAACAACAAGCCTAGCCACCACCTCAATTTTTATCCATTATTCACCAAGTCATTTATCTTGTTCAACAAACCTTCAAGATAGACACTAAATTGTTAGTACCTAAATTTGATGAAGTCTCAAGGATGACAAACTTGATTCTTGAATACACAATATGCAAGCTTATTTCAAAACCACGTGTAACTTGAGGCCAACAAAATCCTGGTCACTAAAGTTCACACGGAGGACCAAGCCCTTACATGGTGGGAGACCCACACAACACTTAGCAACCAACAACCAACCCTTGATCAATGTTTGGTCAAACTTCAAGGATGTTGTTTGTAAGAGGTTATACCCATTAGAGTACAAGGATGCTTTGCTAGCAAAGTGGCTACACATTTGCAAATCTCGAGGTAGTATGTACAACAATTTATTGATATTTTCAACAAAATGTCCATCAAGCTCAAGGTAAGAGACTCCATAAATATTTTCCATGTTAAGTTCATTTATGGGTTATTGTTGCATTTAAGGAAGGAACTTGAGATATTCTCTATTACTTCCATAGAACATGCCCTCTATTTTTCTTCCAAAATAGAGGATAAGCTACCTAAAACCAATAAAAAGAAGTTGATTTTCTCTCCTCAACCTCCTGCAACTTCCAAGGGTCAATCCAATAGTAGTGGATATAACTTGGGGTCTCTTGGCACAACACTTTCTACTAGGACGCAAAAGAAGAGGAAGTGGTGCTCCTACCACAAAAGGTATGGGCATTCTAATGATGAGTGCAAAGTTATGTGGGGAAAGATCATTGATAAAGCTCAATTTCTTCTCACTAAACAACATCTTGTCAAAGACACAGATGCAAATGTCACCAGTGACACATCTACAACTACGAATTTAATGTGGATGGCCACATATTACACAAACAGTGTCAAAGAAGCATTATTTACTAACAATTACCATATCAAGGACCAATTAGCCTCCATCATTGTGGACAATGGTAACTAGAAGAAAAAGGCATTTGAGCAGTTGGTTATAGACCTAAATATAACAACAATACCTCATCGAAAGCCATATCAGTAGGGATGGGTCAAGGAGTTCAGATAACCTACCCTCATCACTGAAAATTGTTCCATCACATTTGTAATTGGAACCTTCCATGACATAATGGAGTGTGTTGTCACTCCTCTTAGTTATTCTAACTTGATTCTAGGTAGGCCATACCATATTGTCAGGCATGCACAATATGGTGGCTACTTCAACACTTGTAGGTTGTGAAAGGACAATAAGACATACAAACTCACTTCCACTTCTCTTTATATTGTTCCTTGTGTACTTTCTGGTAGACCATCTATTAAACATATCACTCTCAACAAATTATTGTCATTGTGCATTGTCCACACAAGTCAAGGAATACAACAAATCAAAGTTACCTCCCTCTGATATACAACGAATCATTGACTCATACACCTGGATGTTTTTGAAGAACCCAAAGGTTTATCTCCCATTTGAAACATACAACATTTCATTGAGCTCACTCTCGATTTTCTTCCCTACCCAACTTTCCTACATACCACACCTCACACAACTTTTGGAGGACGAAAAAAATAGGCCTAGTACATCCCCTTGTGATACAAAAGAAAGATTGAAAACAATGGTGACTTTGCACAAATTAAAGGTTCCTCAATAAGGCCATTGTTAGGAACCATTGCATCTACCTCAAATTGATGACCTTCTTGATTAGATTAAGGGGGTCAAGTACTTCACCAAGATGGATATCGCTTTAGGCTATGACCAAGTTTGAATGCAAACTATAGATATATGAAAAACAACTTTCAATACCAATTTTGGTCTCTATCATTGGTCGATTATGCCCTTCGGCCTCATCAATGCCTCTCCTACCTTCATGTGGATCATTAATGGCATATTTTTTTCACATCTCAATAATATTGTTGTTGCTTAATTAGATGACATTTTGGTTTTCAACAAAACTTGGTCCAATCATTTGCAACATGTCTGAACAATTTTGGGCCTCCTCCGCCAATACAAATTGCAAGCCAAAATGAAGAAGTCATTCTTTGGCCAAACATTTGTCCAATACTTGGGTTTTTTGATATGTAACAAATGAATTCACACAAATCCAACCAAGGTTCAAATTTTGGAGTGGCCCACAACTACCAACACTACAAATCTAAACAGTTTCTTAGGAGGCAAGAATTTTATAGGAAATTCATTGTCGCTACTCCCACACTGCTTGCCTAGTGAATGAAGCCAACAATTAGAAGACTTTTATTGGACTCCTAAAGTAGAACAAGCATTCCAAAATTTAAAAGATGTTATTTTTTCTGCACCAATGCTTTCTCTTCTCGATTTATAACAACATTTTGAGATCGAGATGGAAGCTTCACAATATGCCATATGCACTAATCTTTACTAGGGAGGACATCCAACAAAGCTCAACTACAACACTTATGACACATAATTTTATGCATTCATTTAAGCACTCAAGCAATCGAAACAATATATCCTTGGTAAGGAAACTATCTTACACATCGATCATCAAGCCCTACAAATTTTGAATTCCTAGTCTAAAATTCAAGATAAAATACATTTAAAATGGGATTCCTATATTTAATCGTTCCATTTAGTTATTAAATATAAGAAAGGTAGCTCAAATAAAGTGGTTGATCTACTTAGTAGACCTCTTGCCAAGGCTCTTGTTATCTTAAATGTTAGATGTGAAACATATGGCGAATGGAAACCATAGTATTCCACCAACCCTTACTTTGGTCCTATCATAAGCTCTCTTCAACAAACAATGGTGGTCAATCAAATTGTTTTTCTAGACTATATAATTAGAGATGGATTACTATTCATGTGAAATAAGTTTTGCATACTAGTTTATTCAACTTTCCTTCTTCGAGTCAAGTAGACACATTCTTCATCTTATGGGGATTTGATGTGTAGAAAATTTCGTTACACTTGTAGAGGTACTTATTTTTTCCTTCCATGCATAAACAAGTGGAAGATTGCATCAATATATTTTGACATTACAATTAAAGAAAACATGCAAACCACATGCTTGTGTTGTATTAGCCTTTCACAATTCCCTCCAAGACTTGGTAATCTATCTCCATGGATTTTGTCAATGGTTTTCTTACCACCCAACACAAACACGATTTTACCTTTGTATTAGTTTGTAGAATCTCAAATATGACAGATCCCATCCTTTGTTGCAAGACTATTGTGCACCTAAAGTTGTCAAAATATTATTTCAACATGTATGGAGCCATTTTGGCTTACCTTTTACCATCGTTTATGATAATAACTCTATATATCTTGGTCACTTTTGAAAATCTGTATGGAAGCTCTTAGTCTGTCAACTATGATTTTCTACCTCTTTCCATCTTGAGATAGATGGTCAAATCAAGGTAATTAATATTACATTAGTTCATGCTCTCCATATATATTATAAAAAAAACAAGGAGTGGGACCAATAATTCCATATATTACAACAAAACTACAATAAGTCCAGACAAGGAGTGGGATCAACAACTTCATATATTGAAACACAACTACAACAAGTCCACCCATATCTCTATTGGGAATTCCCCATTGGAGGTTTGTTTTGGATTTCAACCTCTTTCCCAGTATAAGGATCTTGTTTCTCTTCTAGATCCATCCACGTCCCACCATTAGAAGGAGAAAGATAACAATTCTTCTTTTGTGTTGAACTTGGCTAAGAATACCATAAGATTCAGGGCATCCTCCATCAAACATAGGCCAAGTATAGGGTACTTCATGATTGACATTGAATTCTCCAAATTTTCAAGTTGGTGACTGATTTTGGTTGCATTTAGATAAAAAAACGCTTCAAAAATAAGCAACAACAATTTGGTTGTAACATCCTTACACCATTATCCAACAAATGGGTCCTAATGTTGGACCTCCCACCTTAGTTTGGCATCCACGATGTGGTGAAGGCTATCCCATTGAAGTTGTATGTGGCACCTCACTCAGAGGACTTTGTTCTAGTGACACATCCAGTGGCCACAATTCCATATTTTAAACTCCCCCTTGTTGAATATAAAACTCTTGATGTCCACAATATATCCACTAGGCATCATCAAATTACCACTTACTTGGTGGGTCACAAATTCATTTTCCCCGCTCAAGCCAAGTGGTTGTCCCATTGAACATTTTACCAACACTTTCCCCACATTCAACTAAAATCAAGGAAAATTTCCTCTCAACAAGGAGGAATTGATGATAATTTATCGAGTAAACATGTATTATATTGTACTTTATCCTTATACCTTTTAGGTGACAATCTAAATTGATTTCTCACCCACTTTATTGTATCTTATTGAAGACAAGGTCAAACTTGATCACCCTCCTACAATTTTGTACTCTTTATATAGTAATACAAATGCATGTACATCATGAAGGAATAATTCATACTTATGATATGATGAAATTATTATTCATGAAAGTAGACTTATTCTAGAAGTCGACATATGATGAAAGATGAGGACAATGAGTGAAGTTAGGGATGGAGATCACATAGATATTTATGAAGATATTGTGGATATTGTTATGCTATATTGGACCTCTTGTTATGAGGACCTCAATGCTATATTATGAGGCCTTGTGTATGTATTAAAAGTGTGAGATTGATGTGTTTTTTTGTACATTAATACAATGTAATATTTGTGAATATATTGGTCTTCTTATGTGTAGTTTATGTGTGTAAATTATTGTTGTCTGTTGCTCATAATACCAACATTTGATATCAGATGATGCAGTTCATATGATTGACTCAGATACAACCCAGGAAGACAATGACAGCTGAAGAAACATATGTAGATGAAGAAGACTAAAGATGAAGACAACTCAAGGCATCCAGATTCAATCATAAGTATTCATTAAGGGGGAGTATGACGGAATAATTCATACGTATGATATGATGAAATTATTATTCATGAAAGTAGACTTATTCTAGAAGTTTGCATATGATGAAAGATGATGACAATGAGTGAAGTTAGGGATGGAGATCACATAGAGATTTATGGAGATATTGTGGAGATTGTTATGATATTTTGGACATCTCATTATGAGCACCTAAATGTTATATTATGAGGCCTCACATATGTATTAAAAGTGTGAGAGTGGTGTATTATTTTGTACATTGATACAATGTGATGTTTGTGAGTATATTAGTCTTCTTATGTGCAGTTTATGTGTGTAAATTATTGTTGTATGCTACTCATGATACCAACACATCATGTGTATAATTATGGAATCTCCTCTAATAGTTGCATACTTTCTCTCTTTAATGTTATCTTGTGTTCAATTATTCACATTGTTGGTATTGTACTCATATCAAGGATTGAAAAGAACCCGAGTCCTTGAGATTGTATAATAAAGGGGTCTAAGAATGAAAAGATTAACAACATAGAATTCATGGAAAGTCTAGTTGAGAAAAGAAGACATCAAAATTTGTATCATTTGTATCATTAATGTAATACAAGTTTGTTTGCATGAGAGATCAAACTATTGATTGCATTTGAGATTTTCATTCCCTATCTTGTGACTCGTATGTTTGATATTTGAGATTCACATTGTTGGCATTGTGATCATATCAAGGACCAAGAAAAATATAAGTCACTAAGAATATAGAATAGATGGGTTTGAGAATGGAAAGATTGATGGAGTAGAATTCATGAGTGGTCTAGTTAAGAAAAGAAGATGTTGAAATTTGCATCATTTGTATCAATGATGTAATGCAAATTTGTTTGAGTTACTTATGTTAGTGATGAAATTATGGATTGCATTTGAAATTTTCATTTCTTGTCTTATACGTTGTATGTTTTAGATTTGAGAAAAAAAGATAAGTTCCACATGGTGTGCTATATCAGTGACTCTCTAAGCAAGTTGGCTCTACAATTATGTAGGGATACAAGTGAATTGAGCTATGAGTGTTTAGAAAAATTCAAAATGAGTAACCCTAAAAAGTGAAGTTTGATTATGGTATAAAAATACTATAGAAAAAATGTCATATTGTTGTTAACAAAGAGTTAACAGCATTGAGAAGGTGAATCGAGGAATTGGAAAAAAGACAAAGAAGTAGAGAGAGCCCCAGATTAACTCAAATGAAGGAGTGTAACAAACCAATGAATTGTTATGCATAACCATCATTAGAAAATGGATGAACTCATAAGTTTGAAAATAAAAATAAAAATATATTTGATAAACATTGAATGAATGGTTGAACATAGTAAGACCTCCTTATATGATGTTGAAGAGGTGATCATGATGAATACGTGTAACCTTTATTGAACCTAATTAATATTAATTGGGTATATTACAAGTCACTCCTTCAAACATTATTTGAGAGCTAAGCATTAATAAATATTGATGTCAAACTTTAAAACTTTTTCCATGACTTAATAATAAATCATATTATTCTTCATCTAACATACAAATATTATTGTTTATCAAAAAAATAAACAATTGTATTTATTAAGTGAGAATAATGTTGTACATGCAACAAGGGAATGGGATTGACGCATCTTTTAATGTAATTGCTTGGACTTCAATTTTATAGTCTCTTTGATCCTCATTGAAGGTCTCTTTAACTCTTTGAAAATCATCATTGATTCGAGATGAAGTGTACTAAACTTCATCAATGTCTATGGTGCTTATCAATGTATATTCCTTTTAATATAAGGAATTGAACTTCAATTTCATCATTAACATTGAAATTTGTTTCAATTACTTTAGAATTATTATGATAATCAATGCCCTCTTTAATATAGGTTTATGTTTTATTTAATGAAATTTCAATTTTGGTTAAGGATTCTTGAATGTTTATGAATTCTATTGTCAAATATGGCTATAATGTTTTTATGCACATCATCTAACAACATTTGTAACTAGTGTATGGGTAGTAAGTGAAACTTCTCAATTTTCTCTTTAAATCAAGTTAGTAAATAAAACATATAATATTTGTTGTGATATTTTGTTCCTCTCATCCTAAATCGAAGTCATAATCATTTGCATTGAAACACAAATATTTTCACTTCAATTCTAATACATCATTGCATTGAGGCAAGTATCCAAGCCGCTTCAACATAAAAATGTTTCTATGCAAGTTCATTGTCATCCATCTTCACATGAACTTTGATTGAGTCTTTTTTAAAATTAAAAAAGGTACTATGTGTGTGTGTGTGTGTGTGTGTGTGTGTGTGTGTGATGACAACGAAGACGATGATGGTTGTTACAATCCATTGAGAGCAATTTTGGTTAGGAATTTTGTTTTGTAGTAATATTTTATTTTTATGATTGAAAATATTGGAGAGAAGCACATTCCCTGGGTGAGGCACATTAGTACTTATACTAATGATTTTACTATATCCATGAATGTGGGGAAGCATCTCTCGGATTTCCCCGCAACAATTTTCTTTGAAATATATATACACACACACATGAGGTTTTTCCAAGAAAAACCTTGTGTGCGTGTACCTCGACCTCGTGTGTACACACACGAGGTTTTTGTGGAAAAACCACACACACAAGGTCGAGGTATATATATATATATATATATATATATATATCGTGTATCTCGACCTCATGTGTACACACACGAGGTTTTTGTGGAAAAACCACACACACAAGGTCAAGGTATATATACCTATATATATAGGTTTAAGAGGATGTCATCCATGAATGTGGCAAAACATCCTTTGGATTTTCCCACAAAGTTTTTCTTGGAAATATATATTGCAAGGATTTTAACATGAAAAAATCCCCAAATGGCAAAGAAGGATTGCTTCATCTTCTATGGTGCAACTAGCTATATGAGGATTCTCAGTTCAACCTTAGGTCCAAACTCAATTTTTACAACCTCAACATGTAAAGAAGAAAATATTTGTTAGATTTGTGATTCACCTGGTCAAAATTTTGCAAAGGAAAAGGAGGATTGCTTAAGAGACTATATAGAATCATGCTCTAAAAAAGGAACATGTTTTCGTTTGAATGTAATGAGACCAAAAAAGTTTCAAGCAATTGATTTCTTGATAATGCGGGATTAGGGGAAATCTTGCATGCCAATATCCCACCACCAAAAACCAAGTTATATAAACAACATCAAAATGGTGTGGAACTTAATCCCAAGGTTGTGGGGGGGTTCCA
>ML808949.1:92968-106699 GCA_009831015.1 Picea engelmannii | reverse complement strand
AAAACAAAATTAAGAAGAAAAAAAAAACCTGAAAAAAAAATACAAATAAAAATAGAAAAACAAAAAACAAAATATAAAAACATTTAAAAATAAATAAAATTATAAAAAAATTTGAAAAACCAAATTTAAAATATCAAAGCTTAATTTTTTTTTTTAAGCAACAATAAACAAACAAAAAGCAGGAGGGGTGATTCTTGAAATCGCCCCTTCCCCCTTTTCCACCTTGAGTTCCTTCTCAAACCCCCCTTACTTGGCCTCCCCTCCCCCAACGCCTCCATCCCTCCTCCACTCCCCTCCCTCCTTGCCCACCCACACTACTCATAGCTCATCGATGCTAGTGGTTTGTGGGTTGTGTGCAACGCGGAGAGAGGGGAGTGGTGGAGGGACGAGGGAGTCGGGGGAGGGACAAGGGAGTCGGGGGAGGGGGAGATCGGGCAATTCTAACATAATACATGCATCCAATGTAGGGAATTCTGAAGAGTACATATCTCATGATAGGAGGGATGATTACATAGGTCCGAGGAAATCAAAAAGTGTTAGTAGGTGCATCACTATTCACCTAGACATTCAACTAAAAGATCACTTGCATTTTTAGAATGAGAGAGAATCCCAAGTAGATCCCTTGTTAGACATCAAAGGAGAAATCTCAAGTTAGATAGTTTGCAAAGAGAGCTCAAGAGGATCAAGCCACCAACATTTGAGGGAGAGCATAGGAAGCGAGAAGAAGTTGAAGCCTGGTTGTTTGGCATGATAAAATATTTTTAGTTTCACAATTGTTCATCAAATATGAAAACAAATATTTCCATATATCATCTTGAGGGGAGAGTTTCCATGTGGTGGGGCTAGTTGAAGCAAGTCAAGCATATTGATGAAAAGAGAATTTCCTGGAAGCATTTCAAGAAGTACTTCCAACAATACTTGTTAGAGCACTATTATGACAAGAAAATGCAATAATTGTTTGAGCTTAAATTAGGAAGCATGACCATGTGTTATCGGACTAATCGGTAGGTGCGGACACTAACAGATCTCCCTAGATCCACCTGGATCTAGAACAAAACAGGACAGGACATGACTCTTTCCCTAAGTTTTGACCATTGAATTAGCTAGTAGGGAGGAACAAGTAACATACCTTTGTATCGATTCCTAGGGTCTCTATTGCTCCCGCTTCACTCCGGGGCTCTCGTGAGGTCAAGACCAAGACAACACAAACCAACCAAAGTGAAGATAGCAAAATATATTCAACTGTCAACTTATGTGTATGATCAAGGAATTACACAATAAAGTGAGAATAGCTTTATGGGAAAGGGACATGCCACTGTATCATATCGATTGAAAGTAAAGATTACAACTTGATCGCCTTGATGTCGCAAGCTTCCTTTCGATGGCTCTTGGCTCCAACACACACACTTGCTCAATCCTTGTATGAAGAAGATCAAATCCTCTTGATAGACTTGCTAGAGTCTCCAAGCTCCTGTTCAGGCTAAGTCCTTCACACAATTCTTTCACCAATTCTCCAATGAATCTTGCTTAACCTTTTCCATGAGAATTCCATCAATATATAGGAGAGAATGAGATGGTTACTTGGATAAGAATGATCCCACAATATCAAGGAAACCAATACAAGGATAACCATTCGAATGCCAACCCATTATTCTAGAAGATTCCCTTCTAGAACCATCGAGAATCCATCTTTTTCCAAGCTTTAGAATGAGTTYGCACCCTAGCTATGCAGCACAGTGCGAGAAGTTCGCACCCTAGCTTAAGGWAGCCTGCGAGAATGGGTCATTMTCGCACCCTAGGATATTGGYAGCYTGCGAACTCTCTTCAAAAGTATGTTTTCTGGGAAGAGATGAATGTAACTTTTCTCAGGAGAAAGTCCTTATGAGGAGCCTGAGCACACCATCATGATGACCAAAATCATGGGTAATACCATGGAAGAGTATGAGAATACATTCTTGGAGATTCTAAGGTAAATTCAGAGGTTCTTGAGTGGACTGCCATTATTATACAAGGATAAAATTCAGTTTGATGAGCCCAAGAATTTGGAGGAAGTCATGAGAAAAGATAAGTATTTGTATGAGCCGAGAAAGGCAAGACCAACTTTTCAAAAATCTTAGGATGACAAAGAGAAAGGCAATATGGATCAAAGGAAGAAATGATTCAAGCCACCTTTCTTTAGGAATAGTTCACAACCATATAGGCAAGGGAAGAAAGCAAAAAATGAGCATGATATAACAAATTCCATCGGAGAAAATCTAAGACAGTAGCCCATAAAGTGTTGGGGATGTGAGGGGGACCATATATATAAAAATTGTCCTCATAAAGGAGATAGGATGAGAACTGTGCACAACCTTCAAGAAGTTGATATAGCAGAAGACATGGGTAGGAATGTGACAAAGATTTATGCAGCCTTGGACAATAGACAAGCAGACTATCAATACACGATTGAGGTGGAAGGTAATATTGATAATCATCCCATAACTATTTTGATTGATTTTGGAACTAGTTATAGCTATATAGATCCTAATATGGTTGAAAATTTTTAATTGAAGATATGTAAGCATGAAAATTCTTGGTTGGTTCAACTATCCACTAGAACCAAGAGAAGAATCAATGAGTTGGTCAATGATTATGCAATGAACAAGAATGGAGTCAACACTAAGGTAGATTTGAACATCATACCGCTTGGGTTGTATGATTGTTTGATTGGTATGGATTGGTTGGATAAGCATCATGTTATTCTAGATTGCTACAACAATGCTTTCACATGTCTTGATGAGGAAGGGAATTCAAGGATAGTTCAAGGTATTCCAAGGCCTATATCCTTAAAAAATATTTCATCATTGCAATGGATATGTTTTTTAAGAAAATGGTTCCAAATATATGAATCCCATATGGAAGATCTAGCAAAGGATAAGGAGTGAAATCTTGAAGAATATTCAGTTCTGAAAGAGTATGAAGACATGTTTGGGGAATTGTTGGGGTTGCCACCAAAGAGAGAGATTGATTTCTCTATTGAATTAATACCTAGAGTGTCTCCAGTGTCCAAGACTCCCAATAGGATGAGCACACCATAATTAAAAGACTTGCAGATGCAACTAGAAGAGTTGTTGAAGAAGGAGTACATACCCTCAAGTGTTTCACCTTGGGGTGCCTGGTGATTTTTTTGAAGAAAAATGATAGAACTATGAGGTTATGTATTGACTTTAGATAGATGAATAAGGTTATAATAAAGAACAAGTACCCTTTGCCAAGGATTTATGATCTTTTTTATTAGTTGAAGGGATAAAATATGTTTTCCAAGATTGTCCTGAGATCGGGTTATCATCAAGTAAGAATCTGAGAAGAAGATACTAGTAAGACATCCTTTCAGACGAGGTATGGTCATTACATGTCTAATGAATGGAGTTTTAAGAGATTACCATAACAAATTTTTTATTGTCTCTTGGGTGATATTCTTATCTACTCCAAGACAGAGGAGGAGCATGATCAACATTTGAGGATGGTGCTACAAATGTTGAGAGAACACCAATTGTATGCCAAGTTGATCAAGTGCACTTTTTATCAAAAGAGATCCATTATTTGGGTTACATTATCTCATAGGATGGCATAATGGTGGATCTAGAAAAGATCAAAGCAATCAAAATTTGGCTAGTACTAAAGAATATTTCATAGGTTAGATCACTTATGGGTCTAGCTAGTTACTATTGAAGATTCATTGCAGGTTTCCAAGATTGCACAACCAATAATTTCTTTGCAAAATAACAAAATAAAAGTTGAATGGACTACCAAGTTTGAAGAGAGATTTCAACACTTAAAGAATTTTCAACCAACGCACCGATTTTAAAGATTGCATATCCAAATGAGGATTTTGTTATGTGCACAGATGCATGTGAAGAAGAGATTGGTGGAGTCCTTACCCAAAACGGGCATGTAATTTTCTATGAGTCAATAAAGTTGAAGGAGCATGATAGGAACTATGTCACACATCACCTGGAGTTGGTAACAATTATCCATGCACTAAAAATGTAGAGGCATTATCTCATGGGAAGAAAATTTGCGCTAAGGACAAACCATAGTGGTCTGACATATTTGTTTGGATAGCCAACATTGAATGCTAGAAAAACTAGATGGATGGAATCCCTTAATAAGTATGATTTTGACATCAAGCACAACATTAATGGCAAAGAGAATAAAGTGGCTAATGCACTTAGCATAAAGGTGCATGAAATGCATGCTATAACCATTAGTATGTGCATAATAGATTTAAAAGGTACAATTTTAGAAGTTGTAATAGAAAATCAACGTTATACACAAGTTAAAGATAACTTACAACATATTAATGTACAACATAAATATAAGGATTACAAGATGGAAGAGAATGGAATTGTCTTGTACAAGAATAAAGTTTATGTTCCTAATTCTCAAGAATTGAGAAATTTGGTTTTAAAAGAGATGCACAACGTACCATACACTAGGCATCTTGGGTATTAGAAAACAATTGTGGTTATAAGAGGTCAATACTTTTGGCCCAATATAAAAAAACATGTAGCTAATTTTATTGATAGAGGCATGGAATGCCAAAAGGTAAAGGCTAAGCAAAGACATCGAACGTGATTGCTACAACCATTTCACATTCTTGAGTGGAAATGGGAAGATGTTACTATTGATTTCATTACGAAGTTTCCTAGAACAACAAGGCAACATGATTCTATCATGGCAGTGGTGGACAAGCTTACGAAGGTTGAACATTTTATTCCAATCAAGATGACGCATAAGCTTACAGAGTAAACATTTTATTGCAGAAATTAATATGAAGGAAATTTCCATGCTACATGGTGTGCCTAAGAAATTGTATCTGACATAGATACCAAGTTTACTTCCAATTTTTTGAAAGGGTTGTTTAAGGGATTTGGAACAAATATGAATTTCAGCAAAGCATATAATATAGAATCAGATAGGCAGCTAGAGATGGTCAAACAAATAATTGAATATATGTTAAGAGTGTATGTAATGGAAAATCCTTCCAAGTGGGAAGACTATATTCATCTGGTTGAGTTTTATTATAATAATGGGTATCAAGGATCGCTGAAGATAAGCTCGTTTGAAGCCTTGTATGGCAGAAAATGCAACACACTAGTGAGTTCAAATAACCTAGTAGACAGAGTCGTTATTGGGCTAGAATTGCTAAGAGAAATGGAAGAGAAGATGATAAAGATAAAGCAGAAATTAAAGAATACATAGGATAGGTAAGAGATCTATGCTAACAAAGGCATAACATAAAGGGAATTCATAGTGGGCGAGCAAGTGTTTCTAAAACTAAAGGCAAAAAGGAGCTTGCTAAAATTGGGAAGTTGTTGAAAGTTCGCAATGAGAAATTGTGGGCCATTTGAAGTTCTAAAAATGATAGGTCCTATTGCATACATTCTTGCATTTCTTGCATCCATGAGAGTTCATAATGTGTTTCATGTTTCTTTATTAAATAAGTATGTTCCTAATCCTAACCACGTGATTGATTAGATTGTGATCCAAGTGGAGCACGAAGGGGACTTTCAGGTGGATTTGGTGTGCATCCTGGACCGGAAATTCAAAGTGCTCAGGAATCGATCCATCATCTTGGTAAAGGTCCAATGGACCTACTATGGTCTTGAATATTCCACGTGGGAGAATAAGGAGGCCATGCAGGAAGAGTGCCCATAAATTTATGCAAATTTTGAAGGAATCTCAATGTACATTTGTAAATAAGTGTACAAAGACTATTTTGGTACATTTGGAGTTCCTAGAGCCAAAACTCCGAGACTTCCTATCCGGCTTGTGTTGGAGCCCTGGAAGGCAAGTGGGAGAGCCTGAGGGATTGCAATGTAGATAAGGGGGTAAACTTCCTTGGGTTGTGCAGGATGAGGGGGATGAGAGACTGTTGGTTGGAATTATTGCAAGAGTCAATAAATTGTGAAAGTATCAAGTATTGTCATGTAATATTTTGTATGTGTGTACATGTACACCTGTATGGTGATGTGCACTGAGGAAAATGCAAATTGTATGGGGGGATTGTAACACCCTAGTTTTGATCCCCATTATAATGTTGTGTATGTGTAAGTATTATGAATGGCCACGAGCCAAGAGATGTAATATGTAAACATTGTACATTGAAAATAATAAAATGGAATACACCATAGGTTGTAGATGGGTAAGGACTAGAGTAATGGAAGGATATGATTCCACAAGATATGGCGGTTAATGGGGATTTTTAGGGGTTTCCACATGCCTTGAGTATTAATCCATCTTCACTAATCAGTTTTTCATCTAGCTATTTATCCCTTTAACTTATTCAACACCCAACCATTAAATTCATGTAAGAGGTTGGGTGAAGAAGTCAACCCACTCAGTTATGACAACATGGGTTGAGTGTAATCATCCTTGGGGGGGAGTAAGAGTCAAGTAAGCATGGGAGAAGAGGAAATTTGGGTGGGAAGGAAGTGAGTTTTTACAGTTAGCAAGAAGTGAGGAAAAATAGAGCTAAGGGTTGAGAAAGAGTGGCTAGCCATATTGTGTATGGAATGAAGCTTGTTGAAGATAGTAAATGTGTTGAGAATGAGATTGGTATGCCTATGATTGATTCCCATTAAGGAAATTACCCAAGAGAATTTGTAAATTCTATGTGGGAACTCAAGTTGTAGCTAGATTTCCCGGAGGCCTAAAGAGTATGTATATTGTCTTAGGGACTACAGTGCAGAGAAACAAATCTCATCCCTTGGGTTGTGCAAACATATGGGGAAGAGAGTTGGGTGGTTGGAATTGTTGTAGGAGTCACATCACCATGTTTTAGTGGGTATTTGAGTTGCTATAGTGCACTGTAGACACCTTTAGGAACATGCATGTCCTTGTGGACTCAAACCCATCATGGGGGTGGCTTGTTGTAAAGAGAATCAATGCAACATAGCCTACAGTTTGGAGGAACATCCTTCGTCTATAGCCAGCTGTATAAAACATTTTAAAAGATAAGTGTTTCTATCATCGTGTCATTTACAGTTTTAATATTGGTAGAATGTTGCATTTACTTTGTATCTTGTATGTATGAATTTTTGTTGTGTGTTTGTAATCGTTTGCATTCATTTTTTTATTACTAATGATAGTTTCATGAGCGTGTATGTCGTGTTGTTTATTTTTCTGCATTTGAAATGATATGTTAGTCTATTTTTGTAGTAATATGGCCCAACAAGAGAGTTGGGTTCATTGCATATTGGTATCAGACATAAAAATGGTAGTTACAAGACTCAACTTAGAGGTTGGGTACATTACATCTACCTAGCTATCAGAGCTAAAAATGCTAGTAATGGGACTCAACTTGGAGGATGGGTACGTTACATCTAACTAGCTATCCCTCACTCTAAGTGTCCTTTCTACACCATGGCTAAATCCCTTAAACCTTTCTTTTGATGTTGTCTCTTTTCCAAAATCAACGTGGTTTTATCCTTTTGAAATCATCTTTCCCTAGTTCCCATTCACTAGAAATCAACTCTTCTAGGAGATAAACACTAGCGGTCTATCAAGTTTCATTCAACATGGTAGCTTGTTAGGATAAAGACTATTTCCCTCTCCTAAATAGAGAAGAAATAATATTCTCTATAGCTATACTTTTGTCAATAAACCCTTCTCATGGGCTTTCGAAGTGGAAATATATGTTACTTATATCAACGAATCATTGTGTGAGTCCAAAAGGTCAAGTTAAACATCACCACCTCCATTGGATTCTAGAATATTAGGGGAAATCCCCTTGTATGATAAGACAAGAGGCATGGTAGAGTTTCCAACTCCCTCAACCCATTCCTAATAGTTATTGATGAATGCAAGTGGACCTTTCCATAGAGTATGTTAGGTCATGAAGAAGCATTGGGATCGTTGACACAACTAGCCACACAAATCCCCTTGCAAAACGTTGAATAACAAGTTTCACACACTAGCACTTACAACCTTTGAAGTTGAAAAACAACAAAAGGAACAACACTATGACAACAATGGACTTATCCCAAGCAACCGAGACAAGGTTGAGAGTTGCTACCCAATAGTGACAAGGATGATCCTCCTCCTAGGCTCATCCTTGTAGCTATATGATCTTGAATTACAACTTTTTTATGGGTCTGCTAAGATGGCATCTTAATTTCTTGTACATCTATGTTTTAGCTTCACATGCCATGTGGCACTTTGGTTTTTGAACTCTCATGTTACCTACTAATTACTTAATTAATGTGGCTTTTTAATTTTCATTATTGATGTTAGTGGCAACTTATCCTTTTGGTTAATTAAATGCTTGTACATATTGTCACATATTTCATATTGATAAAAGAAATTGAAGCAATTTAATATAAAAAAAAGTATAAAATGTTTTAGGGTTAACAATATACATCTCACGTTGAAAATTAAAAAATATATTGTGAGAGTTCATTATCAGAACAAACTCTGAAGACTTTATACAAAAAATTGATGCAGGCAGACAACGATCAAAATTAAACCCTTCCAAAGGGTTCAAACCTATCCTAGAAGGGTAATTCAAAAAATACCCTTTCAAAAAATGTAAATTTTTGAAATTGCTTGTCATTTATGAAGGACAACAAATATCATAAAATGTCAAAACAAGGTTCAGATTTTCAATCACCCATCAATGTCCTCACTTCCAATGTTTGGTTGGTTAATGAGCATTGGTTCATCACATAATAGTTGTCTTCAACGTCTAAAGACTAAAATCATCTCTCTTCGAGTTGACTATTATATATTGCCTAATACATTGTACCCTTCCATAGCATTGAATCCATCACATATCTCACACCTAGATAAATATCCTTACACCATATTGGTGTATGCATTATTTTATGTGTCACTTAATGAAATCTTACCAAAGAAGCTTAGACACCTTGTCTTTGTGAATCCCCACTTGAATTCATGTGTTATGAGCATTGTTTATTCTTGTTAATATAGAAATTGGCATCACATTTAGCTTACATACTTTATGTTTTTGAATTCCACACTCACCATAATGCCATTTTTTTGCTATCTTTGCCTCCTACAATTTCCATAATGTCATTTCCATTGGTGTCTTCTTCTTGTTTCTAACAACATTGACATCAATATGATGATACTTTGCAAATATTTTGACAATGCCCCATAGCTCTCTTTTCCCATGCCTCATCCCAAGCCCAAGATAAAGGAGGCATATCCTTTGTAGCATTAATGTTTGGAACACCAATTTTGAAATTGGGTGGGATTCTTAAGAAATATAAGGAGAAGGCAAATAATTTTTATTATCATCAAACTTATGGATTAGGGATTATGCTCTAACATCCCACTATTTGACACATTTTTCACATGGTTTGAGAGATAAAGTGAACAATCAATATCCTTATAAAAATAACATACTTGGTGGTCTTGGTGAGTATTTTGATTTAGTTTCATGTTTCTATGGATCTTAGGAAGCTCCAAATCATAAACATCTTAACTTAATAATAAGAAATGGATGTAGTCATGCTAGATTGCCATGTTCCTAGAGGCCTATAATGCAAGTAGGGTATCTTCATGCTTTTATAGTATTTTGATAGAATTATCATCATTTAACAAAGGTCTCAAGATATATTATAATTTTATGTTTTCTAATGAGATCTAAAACGAACATGACTCTCGTGGTTAAGAAAGATTGGGGTATGCTCAAAATATGAACATAGGATGCAATGTTCATGTGTCATATGGATACATAGTTTACAACCTCTATTGTATTGGTGTTCAAAAAAATGTTTGATTTTGTGATTGTGTCTAAAGTTTTATATTGTCATTTTTAATGCTTTGAAATTCCCCCAAAGAAAAAGTGGCTCAATTTTTTTGAATTATTATTATTATTATTAGTGTATATATAACCCATCAAAATGTTATATTTGAAATTACAAAGTATCTATTATTACTTTATATTGAAATTTCAACTTATCTATCTCATTGTTTGTTAAATTTTAACATTTTAAATAATTAGAAGGATAATATTTTATTTAGTTTTTTTTTCAAGTGTCTACCTAGTTTACTCTTGGCAATTGAAGTGCAACTACTCTTTCAACTTTTCATCATGAAAGGGTTGAATGAATATATAACCTTCAACTTGGAATTAAGAGTAGCCCTTCAAATTTAATCATTGTTTGCAGGAAAACAATCAACGAAGGATGAGGAAGGGGCCAAGGTTTCAGAACACGTGTTATGTGGATTTCTACAAGTAATATAATTCAATTTTTTTAGCAATGAGTCGTAGGTTGATTCAAAGAAGGGATTTGTAGCTCACACGCTATTTCCTCTTCCAAAGGTTTATCCAGTACCTCAACTATGTAAAATAATTGTTCTTCATGCTTCTCTTGGAGGTCAAGAGAAAATAGTGGTAGGGTTTTAGTATTCCAACTTGATGAGGATACATAGGTTCAAACTCAAGATATGTGGTTTGTTATCTTATGAGAAATTCCATGAATTTAATATAAGTTGCTAGAATAGTGATTTAATTCATAATTCCACACCAAGGGTTTTGGACACATGAAAGCTAGGATCTTAGGCTATAGTTTCATTCACCATTATCAGTAAAAAGCTTTGATGGAAACCATGGAAGCATCTCATCCTCTCATCTCAATGCGGTCTGTGGAAAATGAAGGCACAAATGGGGGCACTGACACTGACACACAATTTGTGGAAAACAACGAAATCAAAGGGCCAATAATGTTGTTCCCCTTCAAGACTTAATGAAGGCATGCATCATGCTTGACATAGTGGAATTTGTGCAAACAAACATGGAAAAACATAAATGACAACCCTGCTTCATCCACATCCACATGAATGTCGACCAACCAACTTTTGCAAAGTCATGCAACAAAAGGAGGGAAGTTTCCAGAATCCCCATGTTGATGCAGGAAGAACACAGATCCGACCAGAGAGCCTTCTGTAACATATGTTAGAGTGACCAGATGTTTTCCCCCACAAAAATCTAAAAAAATAGCACCAACAAATCAAATTAAAATAGAAGCAACACAAGGTGGTCTCTACTCTTTTAGCTTTTGTGATCCTCACCCTTACAATGGATCAAGGTAATAGGATCGAGTTCGTCATTGAGTTGTGGCTCATTCTCAATGATTATGTTTAAGGGGTTGATAAATCCTCAACTTCCCTCAATGTATTGAAGATATGAAATTAACTCAATTGTAGATTCTAGCCATCCAATGGACATGGAGCAAAGTCAATTGTTGACTTCCATTGACTTTTCTCAATGGATGGACACAATCTGAAATGAAAATAAGGATTTTCGTATTGAAGAAGGTGGGGGGTTTTGCTGATGCGGAAAAAACTAAGAGTCAAAGTATTCCTACTACGTTGCTAATAAGGGTAATATGAGTAACGAATTTTAAAAGGTGCTCTTATTGTTTGTACCATCATGCTTACTTGGAAAATTCGTACTTAATCAGTATAAATAGACATGATATTATCATTAAAATTCACTGCATTATAATTTTTCAGGTAGTTTTCTTTGTTACCGGACAAACGTCATTTTTAATGAATTGGTAAGATTGATTGATTTATTACTTCTCAAAGAGAGTCATTTTGTTTACAATGGTTAGTGGTTTGTGTTATGGTCTCCTAAGGTTTGTCATTCAACATAGATATATGAGCATTTGATTTTAAGTATATCTTTTGGGGATTATTTTCATTTTGTAGGGTACTTGATATTCACCAAGGGCCATTTTGTGCTAGCATGGGATTCCTTTGTTTCGGGGTTGGGTTTTATTTCATCCTAACATGGATTTTACCCTTCAAACCCATCCCCTATATCAAGAAACTATGTATCATCCTAAGGGTTTGGGATATATTAAGCATCCCATGAAGATAGACTATGATGGTTTTTTTTAAAGCCACGAGTGCAAAGCCCTTGTGAGAACATGTGGGTAGTTTTTTTTTAAGCCATGGGTGCAAAGCTCTTGTGAGAACATGTGGGTAGGTTTTTTTTAAGCCATGGGTGCAAAGCTCTTGTGAGAACATGTGGGTAGTCATAAGTAGCCATCAAGCTTTGCCAAATCATAATCAAAATCCAATCTTTGCTCAATTATGCATAGTGTCAATCCTACAATAAGCTACAACCATGTTAAAAGAGTACTTGGGCCTTTAATCTTAAAGGAAGATAACCATAATCATGCACACAGTTCACTAGTTATGGAAAAATGGGTAAGAAAACTCCATATATAGAGTTCATCCAACCTTGTGATGATCACAATGAACAAGCGATAAAGAGATTAATGTCAATTGGGTCTAGCATGTGTGGTTGTGGGTTGGAGTGTTATCCTCCACACCTAGGTTTAATTCACGTAAGTGACATGTTGAGCTCACTATGAGCATATTGTTGTAATGTATTTGAGCCCCCATTATTGACGACATTGTGCCCTAGCATCTAGGGTTTACCTTGGGTACCATTCTCGAAATGAGGGGAAGTATCTGGGGGTTTTCCTCGGACATTGTATTCTGAAAAAAAAAATTGATAAAGAGATTAAAGATAAAGTAATAAAGAGATTAAAGATACACATATTTACCCTCCATTTCCTAAGGCTCTCCACTAAGGAATTCTTGGGTGGGATATTGAAAACATTGTTTTCTTTATCCAGAGCGACATTCTTGGGAGAGATATTATGCATTTCGTCTTCATTATCATTGTTATTGAATCACTCACAATTCTCCTTGTTATCCCCAAAGTCTAGGGATAACTAAGGAGATGATGTCTCGAGGCCCTCAGGTTGCAGACATGGAGTACCGAGAGATATGATAGTAGGTAGAGCCCCACATCACATCACTTATCACCTTGTGATTGATGGTTGCACCATTCACCACACCATCTTGGCACATAGAGGACATTGAGTCTTTCTTCATGAGGTAACGAGTCTGGTGTTGTGGTAAGTATCATTTTAATAAATGAAGCATTTGAATATGTTGCAAAGGGTCCTTTCTTGATTTTGAAAACATTTGCTCATAAATTATTCTATTTGCCTCATTTCACCTTGGAGGTTGGCATGTTATCCTAGTAATTGGTCACCCTCGGGGAAATGGTTTCCATTGGGGTGTCTCCTTGATGAGTCATTATACCATTCTCGCACATACTTGCCACTTTCCATGTTTGTTTCCCTTCGTTTCTTCACCTTTTGGGTTTTCAAGCCACATTGACCCAAGAAGGGCTTGTACCTCATTTCATGGGAAGAAGGGGCTAAATGACCAGAGGCTTGTAGATGGAAAAAGATAACAGCCAATCATAAAACTTCCAAATTCTCACCCAGGGATCCCGAGAACAATGAAATGTTTCTCACAAAAAGTTGAGGGACTCGTAAAATAAATAAGTAATTGAACATGCCAACCAGGGTAGAGTGTGTGTGGGCAATGTTTTTCATGCTTAGGTAGAAGTCTCACATATCGTCTTCAACTTGGGGAAACATGGTTGAGTGTGACCAAGGTAGAGTCAATTGGACAATGTTTTTCATTCTTAGGTAGAAGTCTCAATTTAGCTTCAACTTGGAAACACTCTAATAAATTAATGGCAAAAAGGTTTTGCGAAAATCATGCATCGCGAACGAAGGGCAGCACACCCTCTACAAAGGTACCCATAAATGAGACAATATGAGCCCTTGCATGTCAAGAAACTGCATGCCCAAAAGTATTAACCCCCATCCACTTCATACTTTTCAC